>CAJQTV010000255.1:0-222119 GCA_907163055.1 Formica aquilonia x Formica polyctena
ATTCCCCCGCGCCACGAAAATCCCCCTCCGCCCGCGTGACGTCATGCCCCCTCGCCCGCGCGGGACCCCCCGTCCCTCACCTTCCCTCAGAGGACCGGGCTTAGAACCCGCCTATTAACACTACTATGAGGTTATCAGATTATTGTTTTTTGTGTTATAATTAAAATTTGGATAATATTGAAAGTTGATATTGGATATTGGATATTTCATATTTTATTTATTTTAATTATATTCTTCGCGTTTACGCAAAGATACTTATTATACAGGGTGTCCGGTAAAGATTGTGCCAACGCTCGTGAGCGGGTAGAGCACAGTAAACTGAACAGAAAAGTCCTGAAACATTTTTTACTATAATGCTTAATAAAGGAGTTATTATTGAATAAAGTTTGGTCAATCAGCGACGACTTTTAGCCGGACGCACGTCGGTGAGCTGCCCGCCTGGTAGTATGCGCCGCCGTAGCGATGGATCGCTCACGCACACTACCAGGCGCGCGGCTAAAGGTTGGCACTGATTGGCAGATTTTACTCAATAATAACTCCTTTATTAAGTGTTATAGAAAAAAATGTTACAGGACTTTTCTGTTCAGTTTACTATGCTCTACCCGCTCACGAGCGTTGGCACAATCTTTACCGGACACCCTGTATATTCATCTATATAATTGATTAAAGTCTTAAAGGTGAAGTATTAGTATCGCTGATTATGTTAAAGTTCGATCGCGAGCCCATTCTTAAAGTAACCGCCGGTCAGTTCTAAAAAGTTACTACTGCGCAGCTGCCTAGTTCTAAATAAAGCCTTCTGATTGGTCGGTCCAAGGAATGTTCAATTCCTTACGCAATCGATTATTACTATTAAAAGAATTAAAATATAGTTAATTTCTAAGTTAAATAACCATATGGAACTAGAACAATAAGCAATTAATGAAATTGATTAATAATGGAAATAAGAGCAAATGGTTACATAATTGTTCTATATTCCATAGACATAATGCAGAAATAGATGCGGAACTTAATTATTAGTTAAAATATGGTTTTGACAAATGACTGGACGTTACAGTGGTAAAAGCAATACATATATAAGAATTTTCACTGTACAGAAAACATGTGAAGAGTCAACAGTTTGAATAGGAAAATAAAAGGAGACAAAAAAAGAAAGAACGAAAATATTACAACAATAGTAATTTATTGTATTAAGACACTTATATTAAAAAATACACTGTAGAATATACAGGGTGGGGAAAAAGTCTCGGACCCTTGAAATATCTTGGAAGGAGTGATATGTAGAAAAAAATGTTTCAGACAAAAGTTGTATGGTTTCGAGGGGACCATATGATAAAAATATGGACTTGACCTTGAATGACCTTTTTAAGGTGAGGTCAATGTGATCGATGTTTTCTTAAATAGAACCTCCCCTTTTTTGTTGCATGTTCTTGTAGCTTATCTCGAGAGTTTTTCAAAACATTATAATAAAGTATTTTTTTATTAAGTACTTTTTGAGTTATTTTATATCTTAATCTGACATATTTTGATATAAAAAATAAAATATCTCATAAAATATTTAGATTTCGATAATCTTACCTTAATACTTTTATGTACAGAATAATGAGACAAATCAATTAGTAAAAAAAAAATAATTGTTTTTAAGAAAAAGTTTGTAATTATTTACAATGTATTTTTTTAAACAATTATTTGTTTTTTTACACTAATTGAATTGTTTTGGTATTCTGTACATAAAAGTATTACGGTAAGATTATCGAAAACTAAATATTTTACGAGATATTTTATTTTTTATATTAAAATATGTCAGATTAAAATATAAAATAACTCAAAAAGTACTTAATAAAAAAATACTTTATTATAGTGTTTTGGAAAGCTCTCGAGATAAGCTACAAAAATATGCAATAAAAATGGGGAATTCCATTTAAGAAAACATCGATCACATTGACCTCACCTTAAAAAGGTCACTCAAGGTCAAGTCCATATTTTTATCATGTGGCCTCCTCGAAACCAAACAACTTTTGTATGAAACATTTTTTTCTATATCTCACTCCTTCCGAGATATTTCAAGGGTCCGGGACTCTTTTTCTACCCTGTATAAAAAACTATATAACATTATAGAAATATAGAATATGTAATAACAAACAAAACATTTCTGTTGGTTTCATAAATCATTGGAAAAACAAGACATATTAAGGCACATTAGAAAATGATATTATGCATAGCCATGGATTTGCTATTATATCTATTGTTATAGCCCGAAAAGGCTATACACGAATTACTAGATATATATTATTTTAGAGATATATTATTTTATAGGGTAAGACATTGCTCAACGTGTAACGCGAATACAGATCACGTTACGAACGTTGACCGAGCGAAGCGCTGACAACGCGAGCCACGCGCGAAGCCCGAGCGACCGCGCAATCACTTCATTGCGAAAACGCGGAAATCAGGACAAGCGGAATAAGTGCGTTGCGAAAATGCAATGTAGAAGTCCTATTTAAAAGCGAAATAAAAAGGAATAAGGAAATTGCAAAAATGCAAGCAAAGAAGTCCTACTTAGAACTCCTTAGCTTGCATCCGGACCTTGCCGCAAGAATCGAGCGACACGACACATGGTCTTGTCGCTAAACGATCCTCTCCTGGGAAACCAAGAGGAGATAATAAAAAGACCCATCGTTAACGAGCGGCGGGCAGTCTTTATCCTTAATTAATATTACGCGGGCAGTATCGCTAACAGTGGCGAGTGTCAACAGCAAGTGTCGATAATTATTGCAATATCGAGTAGTCACGCTTAGAAAAAATCGTGGAGATCGAGAAGCGAGTCTCGCGACGTAAACCCGACTCCAAACACGTTCACGCGAGTGTTAGTTAACGCGACACGAGTAGATAATAAAAACGAGGACGAATTATAACTAAGACCATTTGTAGTGACTAAAAGCTTTATTTAACATAAACAGTGTCCAGTGTTACGGGTAACCCGCCAGACGCATCCCAGATTCCTAAATCTTAATCCGGCAACGATCCGAAATTTCCCGTGCCTCACTCGAGGCATAACAAAATTGGTGGCAGCGGTGGGATCTGCCAGAGGACGTCAGCGAGCTCATCCCGCTAAGACCTGAAAAAGATACAACTGTATTCAAAAACGGGCACGCCAGCAACCAATCAAATTAAAGTTGACGGACGGAAGCAGTCAAGCCTTCCCCAAGACCTGCAAAGCACCCCGACTGTAAACAGGGCAGGTACGCCAGCACACGTAAAACGTAAGCTGACGGAAACCACAATCGACGGAAGACAACGCAAGGACAATAGAACGAGCATCGCCACAATAGCTGTAGCAGAAACGTGAACCGCCAAGCATCGCGACCTACGATAACTCTACGGACAACGCACCGACGCCGGACGACGACCGCCGTACGACCAGCATCGTCAGCCGTATCAGCCGCCGAGCGAAGGACTGCAGCGTCAGCGACCTACTGACACAGCGAGCGATCATGCGAGCCGTCATACTATTGTAAGTCCGAAAAATTTAATAAAAATAACTGCGTGAATGTCGGAAAGTTCCAATATACCGAAACCGATAGCGAACCGATTGTGGTTATTGAGCGAATCAGTCCGACGAGCGATTAACTTAAGTTTAACACCGCGAGAAAATCTTTATAACGCGCGAAGAAACTTAGGAACTCAATATTCAAGCGAAAGCGAGCCCGAGTTACCGGAAAACGTCGTCACAGAACGCGAATTTCCATTTAACAATTTGGACGAAAGCCTACTCCCGCGTAATACGACTGACCCCACTGACAACACTCAACGCAAGACTAGACGTACGCGACCGTATATTAGCAGAACTCCAAGTAGAGTATCTTTACGACGCGAATTTTCGTTGACTTCCTACGAGAGCGATCTGTTCGATCCGGAAGAGATTTATAGCCAACAAGAAAATAATATGGCCGAATAGCGAAATCCGCAAGAACGCGCTCCCGCGAACCCGCCGCAAAGCGCGGTAGACGAGGAAATAGAACACAGGCGACGATCCATTCGCCAGATGGACCAAAACATAGCGGAGACGAATCGCACGCCGCCTCCCGAAACACATCGCGAGGAAAGAAGAGATACGCAACTCTTCGAAATACTAAATGAAATGCGCACAGAAATAAGAGCATTGAATAGGCGAGTAACATGAGTAGAATACGCGATTATGGATTTGCCACGTCACGGATGTAATCGCCGAGAAGCCGATAACGACGCGTTTAATGCCACATATGGGCGAATCGACCGCGACATCAGAAATCGACGTAGCATTGCTCCGAACTACTTGCCGTTAAAAGAAGCAAGAACAATAATTCCCGAATTTGACGGAACATCGCGACATAAGTTATTTGAATTTTTAAATGCATGCACATACGCCGTTTAAGACATAAATCCTGCGGATGAAGAATCTTTAATCCGAGCAATTTTATATACGAAACTAAAAGGAAAAGCCATGCAGGATTTCGAGACACGAAATATTCAGACTTTCGACAAACTAAAACAACAACTCGAGACTTGTTACCAGTCGAAACAAAGCACGACACATTTACAGATCGAATTCAATTCGCTAAAACAAAAGCCGAATGAAATTGCGCGCGCTTTCGGACAACGCGTTGATTTACTAGCGATGAAATTATACGATTCGATGATCGAAGGAAAAGAGCATTCCGCATCATCAAAACGCACGATTCAACAAACAATCCAAGAGCAGGCGTTAATAAATTACCAGATCGGGCTACACGATGAATTACAAGTACTCGTACGCGCGCAGCGATATACGACGCTCCAAGAAGCGATAACGGGCGCGAGCGCCGAAGAAAAACTCAGTCCAGGAACGGCGAGAACAAGTAGCTTTTTTAATAAAAATAAAACCGAATCAAGTTACTCGCGAAATAGTCGTAATCCGACACCGCAATGCTTTAAATGCAGAAAAAACGGACGCGATTGTCGTAGTAGCCGATACGCACTCCCGAAACCGGAAAAACCTTCGCGAATAAACGCGATAAGTAAATACTGCTCGCATTGCAAAAGGACAGGACACAGCCGCGACGAATGCTGGAGCCTGAACGGAAAACCGAAAAGTAGTACAAATAAAATAAAAATCGGTAATCAGCAAAAGACGCGCGAAGAAAATATACGCGACCGAAAGAAATCGCGACAACAGAAAAGGAACGCCGAGTAGCACAAGTAGCAGCAGTGAAGACAAACAGGAGAAAGCGAGAAAGAGACAACCGCGACTTGCATCTGAGTATCGCGTTACACATATTAAAGATATGCCACGCGCACAGAAAAAGACGGACTTATTGCTAATAACATTACCAATGCGACAAGCAAAAGACGGAAAAATACAGAAGTTGTACGACTCGGAAGCGGTGCACTTGGACACAGTACAATTGGATACGGTGCAAATGGACACGTTGCAAATGGACACGAAACTTTGTACACGGCTCAATTGGACACAGTGCATTTGGACACAACAATTTTGGACATAGTAGCTTTTGGACACAGAAGAAAATTCATTTGGACACTGTCCAGTAGCACACCGGTCAGTTGCGCACCGTTCAGTTGCACACCGTTCAGTTGCACACATAAAAATGCACACCGTTCAGTTGGACACATAAAAATGCACACCGTTCAGTTGGACACATAAAAATGCACACCGTTCAGTTGCACACCGCTCAGTTGCACACCGCTCAGTTGCACACCGCTCAGTTGCACACCGCTCAGTTGCACACCGTTCAGTTGCACACCGTTAATTTGCCCACCGTAGTTGTAAAGCGAGGTCCACCCTGTCTACCGGCGGGTGGGTGCGGGAGAGGGGCCAAAAGCCCCCCTTGGACTCCCCCGTGTGTGTGTGTGTATGTGTGTGCAACTGAGCGGTGTGCAATTAAGCGGTGTGCAACTGAGCGGTGTGCAATTGAGCGGTGTGCAACTGAACGGTGTGAAACTGAGCGATGTGCAATTGAGCAGTGTGCAACTGACCGGTGTGCAACTGAACGGTGTGCAATTGAACGGTGTGCAACTGACCGGTGTGCTACTGAACGGTGTCCAAATGAATTTTCTTCTGTGCCTGTTTAATAAATAACCCGAGAAATGTCTGGTTTCGGGAATGTCGGGCAGAACAGTCAATGAGTCACACACACAAAGAAATATGAGCCGCACTTCACAATTCTTCTAGCGATGATATCTCGCTTTATTCTAATAATTACACTAAATCTTATTAGTCTAGGATCTTATGCAATAATTCTATAGGTTGTAATTGAGAACGACCGCGAAATCCGCCGAGGAATTCGAGAGGTTGCAAGAGAATGTTACGTCGCTTTACGACGTACCGCGTGCTTCGTACGATAACTGCGTACAAGTCCCCGGTGTCCCGAGAAGGTATAGCGCACACTTCACGCGCGTATGATTCTTTAATTTGATGCTGTTAATTTCCGGGAGATGAGAATGACCGTTTGATACAACCGAATTAGAGCTCACTTGATCTGATCCACGAGAATCTAAACCGAATATTCAAAGAGCGAAAACTGTTCTAAAGGCAACGTGTGTCACGATAGACCGGTACTCACAGAATAATCGAGGATTTCCGGAAGGGTCGATATCGACGCAGGAGCGCGGATAAGGTCCTGAGAGCGTGCTTATGATTGGGTGATAACATTGCGCGAGACTAGTTAGATTGATAGGACAGGCTGCGGGATTGGGTCACGGCCGCGTACAAGAGGAAAAAGGAAGAGAGAGAGAATGCTAGAGAGAAAGACTAGAGTAAGTGAGATGCCGGTGCAAAGATTGAGAAAAGGGAGCGATATTTCCTGAACATTCCGCCCACCTTCTACAACAGCGTTGAAAAATTATGATCTTGATGATGGTGAGGCCGGATCAGTAGTTGATTGCCTTGTGAGTGAGGGTTGATCTGGTGTCATCGGAAGCACTGCTAACTTGGTAATAGGCCGCTTGAGTTCTGTGGTGGCCGTCTTGAGGGTGACCACTCTGCATAGACCGTCCGAACCAAGATGAAGTTGTGTGACCCGAGCAAGAGGCCATTTTGATGGAGGGAATCTCTCATCCGTGAGAAGTACAAGAGAACCGACCTTAATTTGCGTGGAGGGATGATGCCATTTTGATATTGCGAGCTGACGTTGAAGACATTCAGCTGACCAACGCGACCAGAAGTGTTGGAGTTGTTGCTGAATGAGCTGCCACCGAGAAAGCCTTGTGAGAGGCACTGAGGTGAGAGATGGCTCAGGAATTGTTGTTGGCGCTGCTCCGATGATGAAATGCCCGGAAGTGAGGGCTGCCAGGTCTTCCGGGTCATCTGACAGTGGGCACAATGGTCTAGAGTTGAGGACTGCCTCGATTTGGACCAAAAGAGTTGTAAGTTCTTCATAGATTAGGGCAGTCTCGCCTATAGTCCGTCGTAGGTGATGCTTGACCAATTTGACTGCGGCCTCCCATTTACCGCCGAAGTGGGGGGCTGCCGGGGGATTAAAGACCCAAGTGGTGCCGTCATGAGTTAGTAGCTGAGCGAGTTCCGAGAATTCCTTTGATCCGGCGTTGAATAACCGCCTAAGAGATGTATCTGTCCCGAGAAAATTGGTTACACAGTCGCTAAATAGAGTTTGGCAAATACCTCGCCGTCCCGTTAACCGCCGATATGCTGCGATGAACCCCTCTGTAGAGTAGTCTGTCACTGCCTCCAGATGAACCGCCGACGTTGAGAAGCAAATAAAGATGGCTAACCAGCCTTTGTGACACTTAGCCCCTCGTCCTCGCCAAGTTTTGAGAGTGAGAGGGTCGGCGTAATCAACCCCTGTGTTGAGGAAAGGACGAGATGGCGAAATGCGAGATGATGGCAGTTGACCCATGAGTTGCTGTGCCCTTACGCCACGTTGTCGAGCACACCGAACGCAGCGGAGAATGTGAGATCTTACTGGTGCTCGGCCACTAACGATCCAGTAAGCCTGGCGAAGATATGTCAAGGTTACCTGAGTTCCGCCGTGAAGAGTCCTTAGATGAGCGTCCGATATAATGAGTTGAGACAGATATGAATCCCGTGGCAAGATGGCTAGGTGCTTGCATTCAGGGTCCAATTGAGACTGTCTGAGTCGGCTTCCGACTCTGAGGATGCCCGAATGATCGATGAAGGCCGTAAACTTGGCGAGAGGATGGGACCTTGACAAGTGTGCTCCGCTTGAGATTATTGTCAGTTCAGATGAGAAGTAAGCCAATTGGACTGACCGAATCCAATATAGTCGTGAACTTTCGAGGTCTGCAGGTGTGAGGGGGGTGGCCAGAGAGTACTGTGGTATACCTTTGAGGATCGCGCAACACCGTTGACAGAGAGCAGTGATCCGAAGAAGCCGTATGAGTGATGAGTAACGATAGAGGAGTTCCCAGAGGTGGTGTTGCTTTGCCGTTGAGGAGGTGAGAAGAAGACCGGGCCGTTCCTCAAGAGTCGCCGCCGAATCCGGCTGAGATGCCATGCTTGGCCAATGTTGAGGAGGCTGTGCTAACCATGAGGGACCATTCCACCAAAGATGATGCCGAGAGAGTTGAGCGGAAGAGAGGCCGCGAGAAGCACAGTCGGCTGGGTTCTCCTTGCCGGGAATAAACTGCCAATGGCCTTGAGGTACGCGTTCTTGAATTGCCGCCACTCGATTACGAACGAAGTCTTTCCAACGAGAGGGATGACTGTTTATCCAGGTGAGCGATACCGAAGAGTCCGTCCACAAGTAGATTGGTATCTCCGCGAGTTCTAGTGTTCGTTGAACATAGCTGATGAGACGAGAGAGTAGAACCGCTGCCGTGAGTTCCAGTCGGGGAATGGTGAGCCTTTTGAGAAGTGCGACCTTGGTTTTGGCGCACACTAGCGTGATGATTGGCTCCGTTGGATGAGAAATGACCTTGATATAAACCGCAGCCGCCATGGCGAGTTGCGAAGCATCCGAGAATCCATGAAGCTCGACCATGGTTGACGGCGTGAGAGACAGCCACCGAGGAATCGTGATGGAAGTCAGGTCAGACAGCTCTGAACGTAAGTGCGTCCACCGATGTCGAAGTTGCGGCGAGAGGCAGTCATCCCAGCCGACCTTTTCTAGCCACAGTTCCTGGATGAGCACCTTAGCTCTGATGATTACCGGAGATAGGAATCGCAGAGGATCAAATATTTGCGCTACTTCTGAGAGTATAGTCCGTTTGGTGATAACGGGCCGGTTGGAGGCCTTGCACGAGAAGACGAACTGATCAGAGTGAGGATGCCATGTGAGTCCCAAAATTTTGCCTTGAGCGTCATCAAACGAGTGCGGCGTCGCGGCGGTGATGTCCGTAGGAAGAGCCTGGAGTAGTTCAGGATGATTGCTCTGCCACTTCGCCAGAGGAAAGCCGCCCGCCTTGCAGAGGTTCACTAGTTGGTGAGCGATGGAAGTCAGCTCTGGGAGGGTATCGGCACCTCCACAGATGTCGTCAACATACCTGCCCTTCAGAAGAGGAGAGACCGCCAGGAGGTAGTTCCTACCTTCGTCTTCAACTAGTTGGAGGAGGACGCGAACAGCCAAGAAGGGAGCTGATCGGGTGCCATATGTGACCGTCGTGAGTTGGTACGGAATGATGTTGAGCTGATTATCTACCCAGAGGATCCGTTGGAGATCCCAATCGTCCGGATGAACTTGAATTTGGCGGAACATTTTGGTGATATCAGTGATAAAGATGTACCGGTGTCGTCGCACCCAGAGTAAGATATCTGAGATGTCTGCTTGGAGTTTTGCACCCGTGTGCAGAATATCGTTGAGAGAAGATCCCGTACTGGTGATGCTGGATCCGTTAAACACCACTCGTAGTTTTGTGGTAATGCTGTCATCCTTGAGAACTCCATGGTGAGGGAGGTAGAACACCGGTGATGGCTCTGGAGAGGAAGGGGGGACCCTGACCATGTGCTGGAGCTCTTCGTACTCCAGAATGAATGATGAGTACAGATTATGATAGATAGAGTCCGTTGAGAGGCGCCGTAGTGTTCGCTGCAAGCAACGTTGGGCAGTTGACCGTGACTCCCCTAGTTGACTTGCCTGTAATTTGAGAGGGAGCCGTACGACATAACGCCCCGCACGATCTCGTGAATGCGTGGCCTTGAATTGAGTTTCACACTCCTCTTCGTCAGGGTTGAGCTGAGTGGTGGAGGATGAAGGGACCTCTTCTTGTATTCAGAACTTCGTGAGGAGGTCGTGAAGCTCATGATCCACTGCGACATGATGAGAACTATGAACTGAGGCAGTATGTGCCGAGGTCGGGCCGAGAACAATCCATCCGAAAATAGTACGTTGAGCGATGGGTTCCTCCTCAGACCTTTTGATGATGTCGGGCTGGATGAACAGCCCGTAGGAGTCAGCACCGAGGATCAAGTCTATAGGTCCGGGGGTGAGGAAATCTGGATCCGCCAGCTGGAGCCCGCGAAGGTGAGGCCAACTATATTCTGCTGTCGCTATGGACGGGAGTGATGTTGTTAGGTTCTTGAGGATGTAGGCAGTAACGTTGATGGATTGCGAAGAGTAAACTGAGTGAAGGGTGAGCGGAACGACACCCCGAGTTCGCTCCGACTGAGATCCTCCAATACCGATGATAGGGATAGAGGCGTGCCGTCGAGGTATCTGGAGAGTTGAGATGAGTTGCCCGGAAGCAAAGGTGAGTTCAGACCCGGGATCGATGAGCATCCTTACCGAGTGAGGAGAGCCGCATGGTGATCTGATGGTAGCGCAACAAGTAGCGAGTAAAATTGCCGGGCGAGTGAGAATTACCGGGTGAGATTGAGAAAGGACCGAGTGCGAGAGTCACTCTGAAGCCGATGTGCTGGTGCTCTTGGATGGTGAGGCCGGCGCCGACGTCTGCGTAGCTGTGGTTGATGGTGTCACCTTATCTTGCATCGTTGACAAACGTGGGGGCGGTTGACTGTCCATGTGTATCATCGTGTGATGCTTATTGCCGCATTCTCTGCACCTCTTCAGATTTTGACAGGCGACTGCATTATGCCTACCCAAGCAATTAAAGCAGAGGCGCTTATCGATTACAATGTTTCGCCGTAGATGAGCAGACATATCTCTGAAACGAGGGCAAGAGACAATGTAATGAGAGCCAGAGCACAGTGCACATCCGGAAGTTTCCGAGATCCCGGAGGGGGGTGAGATGGCCACATGAGCGGTGGCCGCCGATATCTTGCTGGTCTGTCGTAGTGGCGAGGGAGCTGGTTTTTGTGCTGGAGAGGAGCTCGAGGTTCCGAACTCCATACTCTCCATGGCTCGGGCGCGCCCAGTGAGAAATGTGCGAATGTCCTTGTATGAAGGGGGTTCCGTGGTGGAGCCAAGCTTGACTTCCCAGGCCTCTCGAGTGCTTGGGTCGAGTCGCTGGACGATGAGGTGGACCAAGAGATGATCCCAGTGTTGAACAGGAGCTCCGAGAGACTCCAAGGCATTGAGCGCTTCCGTTGTGGTGTTGAGAAGAGTGTTGAGCTCCTTGGCCGACCGTTGTGAGATGGTCTTGGTGCGGAATAGTCGATTCACCTGAGCCGAAATGAGAAGTCGCTTATTTTCATACCAATTAACGAGAAGGTCCCAGGCTGACGCGAACGCGTCCTCAGAAACCGGCAAATTGGAGATTAGCTGAGCGGCTTCGCCCAAGAGACTAGTCCGGAGGTAGTGCATTTTCTCCACGTTTGATATCTCCGCATTCCGTCCAACCAAGGAGGAGAAGAGAGGGCTCCACGCTGAGAAGTCACCGGAGAATTGTGGAAGAGTGATCTCCGGAAGATGACGTCGCGCTGATGTCTGACCGCCAATTGAGAGGTTGGCAGGCTGTGAGCCCGACAGAGGGTGAGTCCGTTCCTTCTCTTCAATCTGCATGAGTAATGTGGCTTTGGCGTCGGCATAATATAGAAGACATTGATCGTATACCCTTTTCTTGAAATAATCGTGATCCAGGAAGAGCTCCGCTTTGGATTCCGCCATCCGTTCGTGAGTGGCTTCAAACTTTTGTCAGTTGTTATCGATGAGGTCGAGTTTCACCTTGAGCATTTGGAGTTGAAGAGTGGGGAAGGTCGGTTCCTTACACTCGAGAGCCACCGACTTGATGTAAGTGTGCCGATTTATTTGAAGAGAGATTTTCGCTTCGAGGTTGGACATGATGATGGCTGAAATCGCCGTTACCGCTGAGAATACCACTCGAAATGACCCACAAGAGTGAAAGAGAAGTTCCGACAGACGATGAGAATATCCGAAAATGCGAGAGAGGTCCGTATACTGCGCGCGAGCTCACAATGTCCGAGTGAGAGAGAAGGCGCTAACGATTATAGAGACCGGTGACCGGTCGTCGTATATTCACAAGATGGCCGAAGACCGTCAAGGGAGTGATAGAGAACGCTGTATACGTAGCGAGAATCCGTTGCCGAGCGCCCGAATCCGTCCGGGTCGCCGAACACGCACGAATAACCGAGCGCGACGGATGCAGAGAGAGAGAGAGTGAGAGCGCACTACGGGCGGCGAGGATCGCTTGCCGAGCGCCCGAATCCGTCCGGGCGTCGCCGGACACGCACGAGTAACCGAGCGCGACGGATGTCACAGAGAGAGAGTGAGAGCGCACTACGGGCGGCGACGATCGCTTGCCGAGCGCCCGAGTCCGTCCGAGCGTCGCCGAACACGCACGAAGAGGATCGTTCTCGAACTTTCGCCGGTAGCACGTGGAGGCACACACGATTTTCCAAATCCGCACACAGAGTTTACCTTGAGATGTTCGTTACCGCACCCACCGATCCGGCTCGAAGGACCAAATGATGTTTAATAAATAACCCGAGAAATGTCTGGTTTCGGGGGTGTCGGACAGAACAGTCAATGAGTCACACACACAAAGAAATATGAGCCGCACTTCACAATTCTTCTAGCGATGATATCTCGCTTTATTCTAATAATTACACTAAATCTTATTAGTCTAGGATCTTATGCAATAATTCTATAGGTTGTAATTGAGAACGACCGCGAAATCCGCCGAGGAATTCGAGAGAGGTTGCAAGAGAATGTTACGTCGCTTTACGACGTACCGCGTGCTTCGTACGATAACTGCGTACAAGTCCCCGGTGTCCCGAGAAGGTATAGCGCACACTTCACGCGCGTATGATTCTTTAATTTGATGCTGTTAATTTCCGGGAGATGAGAATGACCGTTTGATACAACCGAATTAGAGCTCACTTGATCTGATCCACGAGAATCTAAACCGAATATTCAAAGAGCGAAAACTGTTCTAAAGGCAATGTGTGTCACGATAGACCGGTACTCACAGAATAATCGAGGATTTCCGGAAGGGTCGATATCGACGCAGGAGCGCGGATAAGGTCCTGAGAGCGTGCTTATGATTGGGTGATAACATTGCGCGAGACTAGTTAGATTGATAGGACAGGCTGCGGGATTGGGTCACGGCCGCGTACAAGAGGAAAAAGGAAGAGAGAGAGAATGCTAGAGAGAAGGACTAGAGTAAGTGAGATGCCGGTGCAAAGATTGAGAAAAGGGAGCGATATTTCCTGAACAGTGTCCAAAAGCTACTGTGTCCAAAATTATTGTGTTCAAATGCACTGTGTCCAATTGAACCGTGTGCAAAGTTTTGTGTCCATTTGCAACGTGTCCATTTGCACCGTGTCCAATTGTACTGTGTCCAAGTGAAGGCGACTCCTACGACTCAGGTTCGACCATCTCATTAATAAAATTGAAACATTGTAACGATACCGTTACTAACGGCCTAGCGGGCCGATCCACCGCGCGCTTTTCGAGGCTCGGCGCTTATGGCGTCCCTAAGCTCCCACACTCGTGTCGCGGCCCCACCGTAGGGACCACCCCACCACACGTTGAATCGCGCGAGTGGGAGGCCGGCCGCCGGTATATAAGGCGCTCCGGCGAGCGTAGCGTTACCAGTTCCCGATCCCGATTCCTTTCACGTACAACTCTCCGGATCCTGAATCGACTCTCGCGTTATACCAGGCTACGGGCTTCCCGTAGTTAGGCCGGGCTTCCCGGTTGCTGGGACGGCGCACCCTGATACCTCGCGTTACACCAGGCTACGGGCTTCCCGTAGTTAGGCCGGGCTTCCCGGTTGCTGGAACGGTGCATCCTGATACCCCGCGTTATACCAGGCTACGGGCTTCCCGTAGTTAGGCCGGGCTTCCCGGTTGCTGGGAAGGCGCATCCTGATACCTCGCGTTATACCAGGCTACGGGCTTCCCGTAGTTAGGCCGGGCTTCCCGGTTGCTGGGACGGCGCCTCCTTCTAGTTGATAAGTCCGTACCGCGTTATACCGTAAGACCGTTTTGTAAATACCGCGACCTGTTTGTACCATAAGACCGCTTTGGTCTCCGCGTCCTAAGGAACTCTAGCACTGTTGTATATACCGCGACCTGTTTGTATCATAAGATCGCTTTGGTCTCCGCGCTCTAATAGCTTCTAGTACCGCCTTGTATATACCGCGACCTGTTTATAACTGTAGAGCCGACTCCACCCGTACGCACGGCCTTCAGCATACACAAGCGCGCCAGCCCTTCTAAGGCTAGGCCGCAGAAAGTGCCGACGCCCCGTCCTTCTAAGGATAAGGTAGTCCGGCCGTTGGAATTACGAACGAAGGCCACGCGACACCCGTAGCAATTAAAATCTGTTCTGTTCCGCTTAGAATAACCGTAGTCGCTTGCGAACCTCGCGATCGCAGAACACAGCCGCATGAGCCACGCTCGCTTCCCGAGCTCCACGCGCGAAACGCTACACGCGAAAACTCTGTACGCTCCGCGCTTGCATGTCGCATTGTAAATACCATCCGCTCCCGCGAAACTCTGTACGCGAATTTCTGTACGCACCACTCTTGCATGACGCATCGCGAATAACAACCGGTCACGCGAAACTCTGTACGCACCGCTCCCGCATGTTGCATTGTACTTATAATATAGCTCAATATTAGATGTTGAGAATCGCTTAAATAAACATAATAGTTTAAACCGCTTATATCGAGGTGAAGTAAGTTGGAGTTTCCCCCTTCTCCCGAATCCTGGCACCGGCGAGCCTTGATCCGCGGCGTACGGGAAAGGTGAACCGTTACAAGGCCTTGAGTAACGCTCCGCGCCGCCTTATAGCCCCTTTTCCCACTCCCGGGCATTCCCACTCTAAGACTCTCCCACTATTCCGCGTTCCCACTTTAGCGCGCTACTGGGCGGCCCGACGCATGCGCACGCCGCTTTTCGCCGCACTTATACTCTAGCGCGTATAAAACCCTAAAATAGAATATAAAATATATCTAACCGCTTTATCTTACTTCGCGGTCAACGCAAATACCAAAATAATTAATAATAATGGTTAATTAACCGACTAGACTAATCACGCCGCAAAATCACAAGTTCGGACAAAAGTGCCGAAGTGCTGCTTGCAAAGTGCAGCTATTAAAATTATAAAAAGTACAAAAGGTGCATAAAAGTGTAGTTGTCTGTACAGGAAGTGTAGCTTATCTAACTTAGCCTAAAAATGTGTTTTTTATACAATGAGTGTACTTACAACTAACTTAGCTTATTTTCTGCTCCTCCGGTGTCGTCCTCGGATTCGTCTGAGCTGTCTATCATTTCCAAAACACGAGTTTTGGTTTTACCGTCACCTACTTCCTTGATGACGGATCGGAACCTCGGAATCTTCTTTTCTCCGGGTGTCCTCTTGGCGGATTTGCTCGTCTCGTCGGGTTTCGGGGCTGCAGGGCTGGTGGGTTTCTCCCCCGGCTTCAAGGTTAAGTTCCCCTCCGATGGCACACCATCTTGACGTGGTGGAGGGGCTCCCCTTCGCTTGTTTAGAAGGAGTCTAAGAGTGTGCCAACGCCTCGGTTCATATATGAGTGCGTTTTATTTTTCGTTTATTCTGTGTGTATGATGTGGTTTTGTATGGGGTTATGTGGGGGGTTATTGAGGGGTTATTGGGGTTTTGTGGGGGGTTGTGCGGGTTTGTGGGGGGGTATATGGGTGTAGGGTTTGTGTAGCTAGGTTTTTGGGGTTTTGTGGGGTAGGTGGGTGAGGTGCGCTCCCGCGCCGGGACAGGAGAGAAGAAGGAAGGGGAAAAGGGGGAGGCGTGTTGGACGGGGGCGGAGGGTGGCACGAGGCCCCCTCCTTCCCCACCCCTCCTCTGCGCGGTCCGCGAGCGGGCGCGGGAGGCCGGCAGATGCCGCCTCCCGCTAATGCCCGGCCGGCCACGCCGGAACAGGGGCCCCCCCACCGCCCGCACGCGCCTGGGGCCAGGACAAATCCTGGTCCCGGGTCGTGGGACGGAGGGAGAGAAAGGCCGAAAGGACTAGTGTCGGTCAACCGGCCCAGCCTAATGGACAGAAGTCGCCCGCCGCTCGGACCCCCCCCCCCCCCCCCCGCTTCAAAGAGCATAGGGGGCCAGCAACAGCAGTGGAACAAACGGCAGCCCGCCGGGGCTGCCAGGAGTAGGAGGCCTCCCCGTTCGGCTGCCGTGACGATCACGTGCGCCGATGGGGCATATGAGGAGACCTTGGTCAGGGCCCGGAGGGAAGTCGACCTCCCAAAACTGGGGATCGATTCCCTCCGAATACGGGAGGCCGCCACGGGAGCGATGGTGGTCGAGCTGCCGGGGTCGGGCGAAAAGGATGGTCCGACAGCCGCTCAAAGGGCAGATGCCCTTTTTGCCGACCTCCATCGCGTCTTTGCGGGGAGCGAAGGGGTGAGACTCGCTCAGGAAGGCGGAGCTCCTGCTCTGAGGCCTGGACCGTTCGCTGGTTGCCGCCGATGTGGCGGCGGCCATCACGAGAGAGGAGGGCTGCCCATCGGGGGACGTCCGGATCGGGGACATCAAGTTCCCGGCTCGTGGAATGGGCACCGTTTGGGCCCAATGTCCCTTGAAGGCAGCCAACAAATTGGCAGCTGTCCGGGCCATCCAGGTTGGATGGTCCAGGGCGGCGGTAGAGCTGCTGGACAAGCGCCCACTCCAATGCTATCGATGTTTGGAGAAGGGCCATTTCCAGCAGCATTGCAGCAGCCCCGTAGACCGGCGGGGCTGCTGCTACAGATGTGGCAGGGCGGGGCACCTGGCCCGCGACTGCGTGGAGCAGGTACGGTGCCAGGTGTGTGCCAATCTTGGCCGCCCTGCCGATCACCGGGTGAGGAGCGCCAGGTGCACCCCACTCAAGAGGAGACCTGCCCGAAAGGGGAGCAATGGTCCTGCTCCCCCGACGGAGGAGGCTCGGCCAGTGAAGCTGGCCGAGATTATGGAAGTAGACGCCGACGCCCGCAGTAGGAAGAGGGGCGCAGAGATGGATCAAAGTTTTGGGGAGCCTCCCAAAGAGAAGAGGCCCCCCAAAATCAGACCTAAAGCCGCCACACCCCCCGCCTTGATGGCGGAGGTGATGATGGCGGAGCCCGGGGGTCATAAATAATGACCCTCGGGATTCTACAGGCCAACCTGAACCACGCTCGTCGGGCGCAAGACCTCTTCTTGCATAGCCTGGCTGAGCGTGGATTCGAGTTGGGGATCGCGGCGGAGCCATACCAAATTCCGGAAACCAGTCCTTGGTTGGATTGGGGACCGGACAGGCTCCGTCGCGATCACGTGGAGGAATGACCTCACATTCCCGCCCTGTACCCCTGTTGAGGCGGGGGCGGGAGTTGTGGTAGTCAGGTGGGGGCCCGTCTCCGTGTTGGGGTGTTACATCTCCCCAAACGTTGGCCTCGCCCAGTATGAGGCGTTCCTGGAAGGGGTGTCGGCGTGCTTTTGCCGACAATTGCCCCGTCCTATTATTGTGGCCGGGGACTTTAACGCAAAGTCAACGCGTTGGGGTTCCCGGTTCACATACGCCAGGGGCGAGGCCCTGCAGGATTGGGCGGCGACACTCGGCCTGTGTCTTATAAACACAGGGTCGAGGAGCACCCTTAGTGCGGTGGCAGGGAGAATTGTTCCCGGATTTGACGTGGGCCACCCCCTCCGCCGCGCGATTGATTACCAGCTGACGGGTAACGGAGTGCGAAACACTCTCGGACCACCTCTATATAGAGGTGGACCTTAGCGCTGCCCGCCCGGGGTGCTCGGCCGCTCCCAGGACCGGGGAGATGTGACGCATGTGACTTTGCGATGCCCCAGACCAGCCTTCGCCCGCGAAGGGTGGCGTACTGGTAGTGCGAGGAGATCGCCGAACTTAAGCGTATCTCCGTCGCAGCCAGACGCCGCTTCATCCGGGCTCGGCGTCGCTCCGACGTCGAGAGGACGGCTGAGGCGTATGAGGGCTTCCGTGCCGCTAGGAATGCTCTCAGCGCCGTGATCAGGGAGGCCAAGGCCCGAGCGTGGGACGAGCTCCTGCGCTCCTTGGATGCAGACCCATAGGGGCGTCCATACAAGCTTGTCATGAACAAGCTTAGATCTTGGACGCCCCCCGTGACGGAGTCCCTTGAACCCCAGGTCCTTGATAATGTGCTGGGGGCCCTCTTTCCACTGGAGGGCCCGCCATTCGACGCGGGTGGCCGTCAAGAGACGGTCATCCCGTGGTTGGAGGACCTGGAGGTTTCGGAGGACGAGATGGCCGGAGTGATCTGTCGGTTGAGGCTCCGGGGCAATAAGGCCCCGGGCCCCGATGGGATCCCCGGCCGGGTCTGGGTCCTGGCCTTGGCCCGTCTGTCCGGACGCTTGAGGCACCTATTCAATAGCTGCCTCAAGCATGGAGTATTCCCCCGCATGGGTGAGGGCCAAATTAGTCCTCATCCCAAAGGGGGGCAAGTCTGGCGAAGTCCCTTTTGCGTACAGGCCTATATGCCTGTTGGACGAGGCGTGGAAACTCTTGGAGAGAGTGTTGGCGAACCGCCTCGTCCAGCACCTGTCCCGGGGAGGAATGGAACTCCACCAAGACCAGTATGGGTTCCGCGGGGAGCGATCGACCGTCGACGCGATCCTACGCGTCCGGTCCCTCACGGAATCTATCATGGAGGAGGGCAGGGTGGTACTTGCGGTGTCATTAGACATCCGCAATGCATTTAACACTGTAGTATGGTGGGGGGGGGGGGGGGCAGGCGCTACCGCCTTTGGTCTCCCCCCCTACATGGTGAAGGTCCTTCGGAGTTACTTCCGAGACAGGTGGCTGGAATACCCTGACAACCAGGTGCTCCTACGCAGAAAGAGCGTATACTGCGGGGTTCCACAGGGGTCTGTATTGGGCCCCGCTCTGTGGAACCTCGCGTATAATCGCGTTGCTCTCCCCCTCGGCTGCAGCGTCGTCTGCTATGCAGACGACACGTTAGTGCTGGCCGGGGGAGATAGCTGGGGGGAGGCGATTAGAATCGCCAACCTTGCGGTGGCGTGCGCTGTCCGCGCAATCCAAGGCATGGGCCTGCAGGTAGCGCCTCACAAGACTGAGGCGCTACTTATGCACAATGAGGAGCATGGTGTTCCCCCTATGGAGGTCCATGTCATGGTGGGAGACATCTCTGTCCGAGTAGGAGACCAACTTAAGTATCTTGGACTCTACTTGGACGCGGCCTGGAGCTTTGGCGGGCATTTTGAGCGCCTGGTCCCCAGGGCGGAGTCGGTGGCTATAAGCCTGAGCCGGCTTTTGCCCAATCTTGGGGGCCCGGATAGCCGAGTGCGCCGGCTTTATGCGAACACCGTCCGTACAGTGGCCCTTTACGGGTTGCCAATTTGGTCAAACGCCCTAATGGCCGGAAGACGCGGCCTTATGTTGCTGCGCCGCATTTTCCGGAGGATGGCCATCGGGGTCGTCCGAGGTTACAGGACGGTGTCGCACACGGCATCCACATTGCTGGCAGGGATGCCGCCCGTCGAGCTGTACGCAGAGATGTATGCTTACATCTACAAGCGTACGCGTGAGCTCGGCGGGCTCGGCATAATCTTGACCCCTAGGATCAAGGCTGCCGTGAGGCTCCAGGCTAGGCGACGCGCCCTGGAAAGGTGGGACGAACACCTTTCCAACCCCCGAGATACCTTGGGGAGGCGCGTCGTCGAGGCCATCCGGCCCCGCTTGGTTAAGTGGGTCGAGCGGGCCGGTGGCGAGATGTCTTACCGTGCGACACAGGTGTTTACGGGCCATGGATGCTTTGGCTCCTACCTGTGTCGCATAGGTAGAGAGGACAGCGCACGCTGCCACCATTGCGAGGGGGACGAGGACACGGCGCAGCACACGCTTTGGCCGAGCTTTCCGCTCGAACCAACGTTCGTAAGATTTTACACATACAAGTGCGGGATGTTTGTCGGGCGTTGCGCGAAATGTGGGAAGTAAAAGAGAACGAAAATAATGAACGAGAGCTTCAAGTCGAATGCCTGTCAACGCCCGAGCTTCCGCCACCGCCAACTAATATAAATAACTAATTGTAAGTATCTTCTTTATACGTATATTTATAATTCTTCTTTGTATATTTTATAAAATAAATTCGCTAATAATAGTTGTTTTTGTTTCAGAAGAAGGGACATGCAGATTTGCATATTTATATATACATATATTTATACACATATCTATACTTACATATAGATATATATATTTATACACATACAGTACTGGACAAAATAAATCATACACCTTTCAACAAATTGAATTTGTTAGTATAACTATTCTTTTAACAAGCAAATAGATTATTAGATACAGGAAAGTCGAAGCATTTCAAAGTATTTAAATAAAGAAAATATGAAATAATAAAAATTATGCTCAATTCTTTTGTAAAAAATTTATTATTCAATATTGTTACATTTTGCCATGGACAAAATAAATCATACACTTTTAGAAGTAATAGTTAACAAATAAATAAAGTTAATTCTAATGGTGATTAGTACTTGGTATGGCCACCTTTGCCTTTCAATACCGCTTCCAGTCGGCGAGGCATCCTCTCGACTAATTTCTTTAAGTATTCAGGATTAATTTCCTCCCAGGCCTTCTGGAGTGTTGCATAGTACGATGTCTTGTCACTTACGTTCGTTTTATTCACGTTCACGTCCAAATAAGCCCACAAATTTTCAATTGGGTTTAAATCTGGTGATTGTGGCGGCCATTCGAGCAGTTTTACCTTATTAGATTTGAAAAATGCAGTGGTTTTCTTCGCCTTATGCTTAGGGTCATTATCTTGCTGGAAGATAAAGTTGTTTTCTAAACCCAATTTTAAAAGAGATTCTTCCAAATTCTCGCACAATACATCAATATATCCTTCTGCCGTCATAATGCCTTCAATTCGAGCCAAATTACCGATACCAGACCATGTAAAGCATCCCCATACCATAATATTACCGCCTCCGTGTTTTACAGTCTTCTGAATATTTACTTCTTTAAGAGCCTCACCAGGTTTTCGCCACACCCTAGATCGCCGTTTTTGTCCAAATAATTCAAACTTGCTCTCATCAGACCACAATACTTTTTTCCAAAAGTCTAGAGACATATTCGCGTACTTCTTGGCAAACTCGAATCGCTTTTTCTTATTTATTTTATTGATGAAGGGACGCTTTGATGCGAACACGCTTTTTAATCCAGATTCCCTCAACCTACGACGCACAGTACGACTGCTGACAGTCAGGTTCATCGATTCCACAATGTTTTTTGATGATAGCTTCGGATTTTGTTTTACCATTCGAATGATTCTGGTATCGTCACGAAAAGTTGTAGTCCGCTTTCGACCTTTTCCGGAATAATTTGCCACAATTCCATGTGTTTCATATTTTCTCCAGATGTGTTGCACTGCTCCAACAGAGATCGAGTATTTATTAGCAATTATCCTAAAAGATTCACCATTCTGTCGGTCGCGAATGACCAGATTTCGGATATCAAGAGAAATTTGCTTCCGTGACATTGTTCTTGCTCGTCACAGTTACTACTAACTCACCGAACACGTAAATTCTAGTCGTACATACAATGTAAACAAACAATAGAATGACGAACAACAGCAGAACGATGAAATGTAATATTGATAGTTCCCTACGTTATACTATATAAATGTATGATTTATTTTGTCCATGGCAAAATGTAACAATATTGAATAATAAATTTTTTACAAAAGAATTGAGCATAATTTTTATTATTTCATATTTTCTTTATTTAAATACTTTGAAATGCTTCAACTTTCCTGTATCTAATAATCTATTTGCTTGTTAAAAGAATAGTTATACTAACAAATTCAATTTGTTGAAAGGTGTATGATTTATTTTGTCCAGTACTGTATCTATACTTATGCATTCCTATAGTATACATATTGTATACACATACATACTTATGTAACTTGTATACTTATATTTACTTAATAAATACAAATATATTAAATATTAATAATTTTTATTTATCACCTTCGCGAACATTACACTTTTTTCACTATACCGTCGCGCTGTATCTCGCACTATTCTTTCTTATCGTACACACCTCGCGTTATCCTTCTCTCGCGATCGCGTGTATCGGTTCGTCCGTTTCGCTATCCGTTTCCAGCCATTCCATGTTGCTCGAAATGTCCCGGTTCGTCCCTTCGTCGACAGCGTCGCATTCGCGAGCCCGCGCAGCGTCTTCCCGTAAGTTCGCGAGGTCTCGTCTCGTCCGCCCTTCGCATCCGTCGTATGGCTCGAGACCGAATAATTTTCTCAAGCAGAAAATATCCCGGCGCGTCCCTTCGTTGGCGGCGTCGTATTCGCGAACTCACGCGCTGTCTCTCCATAAGTCGGCGAGATTCTCTCTCGCGTTCCGCCGCACCCATCGTATCCAGCGCTGGTGCTCGATGTTTACGAATCCGTCTATACGAATATTGCCCTCGAACATTGCATATTTGTTCTATAAATATTATGTAAAAACTATTATGAAAAAAGTATTATGCGGAATATATGTAAATAATATCACACGATTTTTTATAAAATGTATACTGTGAAACGCTACGTACCGGTTTTGGAAAGACCACACGAAATGTGTGTTTATTTAAAGTAATCGTCCACATCGTCGATTTCTTTCACGCGCACTTTGTTCGCGGACTGCGGGATACTTTATGGTGAGCAAAGAGGGATAAACGTCCTCTCGATTAACGTATTAGAGTAGGAGAAATGTCGCGTTCGGGGTGATTATCGCGATAAAAACGAAGACGCGATAGGAGGGATACGCTATAAAAGGAAGACAGAACTCATTCGTGTACTAAGTGTATTTCACGAATATGGTGTATAAGTGCGATAAATACATCCGTCATAGATAAAAATATATAATTAAATGACATATATTATATACATATAAATAATATATAATATAAGAATAGATATAATATAAGTATAATAGAAGTGTAACGATACCGTTACTAACGGCCTAGCGGGCCGATCCACCGCGCGCTGTTATGAAGCTCGGCGCCTATGGCGCCCCTAAACTTCCATACCCGTGTCTCGGCCCCACCGTGGGGCCGCCCCACCACGCGCCGACTCGCGTCAGTAGGAGGCCGGCCGCCGGTATATAAGGCGCTCCGGCGAGCGTAGCGTTACCAGTTCCCGATCCCGAGTCTTACCTAGTACAACTCCTGATCCGAAACCTACACCGCGTTACACCAGGCTACGGGCTACCCGTGGTTATGCCGGGCTTCCCGGTTGCTGGGACAGCGCATCCTACCCCGCGTTAAACCAGGTCACGGGCTACCCGTGGTTATGCCGGGCTTCCCGGTTGCTGGGACGGCGCATTCTCGATCCTTCGCGTTAAACCAGGTCACGGGCTACCTGTGGTTATGCGGAGCTTCCCGGTTGCTGGGACGGTGCACTCTTAGTTCATAAGACCGTACCGCGCACCGTTCAACCTGGACGGCCGTTTGTATATACCGCGACCGTTTCCACCGTAAGACCACTTTGGTCTCCGTGTATCTTTCCGTATAAATACCGCGACCTTACAGTCGAATTCTACGCGAACGTCCACGGTGGCGCTCTTGATCGATTCGTTCGAGAACAGTCGATGACCACGAGCGGACCGTGGGTTAGAAATTTGCTTAGATTTAAGAGCGTCTCATCGTTATCGCATCCGTAGTACGTTCTCCGAAATTTCGAGTACATATCGTACAGCACGGCAACTTTGTGCTTTTCGAAATCCAGATTTATATCGTCATAGGGATAAAAATCGAAATTAAGATATAGCTCGACGTTGGTCAGTTTACAATCGTCGAATTGAGAAATCTCCTGAGATAGAACATTCTTCCTTCCGGACTGTAGCGCGAAGATAACGTATCGCGGTTTCTCGAGCTGCGTCGCCGCTTTGACCGCCCACGAGTGTTTAGTTGTGCTTTGCAGAAGCGGAAACTCGTAGAGATCCCACGAACAAAAAGCGATGCTTAGATATCGTCCGCTGTCTAACGTGCGTAATAGCGCCAATTTATTGACGTCATTTAGCACTATATGCGGCATTTGCCACTGTATCTTCAATAAGACGATCTTAGGTTCGTACGTTTCGCGCGATATTCTTGTATTCTTAATATTTAAATGGCCGTAATGATCTGGGGTGGGTCATGTATTCGGGCCAACAACAGGTTATATTAGAGTGTAAATTCAGTTTTTATGCATATATACTGGAAGAAGAGAAGAGAGGGAAGGAAGGAATTTTTTATTGGGAGGTGGTAGGACAGGAAAAATGGGAAAGCGCAGGCCAGGGTTGAGTCGGGAATCGAACCCGAGATCTCCGGGATGTGAGTCAGGCGCGCTACACACTGAGCCACCAGAGGCCCCTTTTCGCGCGATATAAGGCAATTGTTATCGTTGCGCGCTCGTATCAGAATGAGTTCGTGTCGCGCGTTGATCACGACGCGTTTGTAATTTTCGCAAAAACCTAGCAACACGTTGAGTGGTACGCAAAAGTTTAAATCATCGATCGGCCAATGAAGCGTCGTCGCGAAGTCCCATCCAGCGTTTTGTAATATATTGCTCCGATCTCTACGCCATCGAGTTCGTAGCGAATCTCCTCGAAAATAAACGCCGCGCAATTGTTCACCAATCTCGTCGTCAACGCGCTTTTTTCCTCCGCGCCCGACGATTTCTTCGACTCGAGTCTGTCCTCGATGTACAGAAAACTCTCACACGGTAACGTGTACAGATCTTGTTGTTGTATAGAAATTCGAATTTCGTCGCTATTTCCAAGATTAGTGATATTAGCGTAAGGAGTATACGTGTGAGTCTCGATCTTGACGATGCGATCGTCGAATACTGGTTCCCCGCCAATGCTTAAGATGTCGCTCATTTTGCTTTCACAAATACGCGGTCTTTGGAACAACGAAATCTAAAGAGCGCAGGAAAGCCGCGTTGGCGACGGTCAATTTTCCGCTCCCCTTCTTTCTCCTCTTCGCGTCGAGGGGCGACGCGACGGCGATGACGGGCGCGTTTTTCACGTTCGACTCGTTCACGACGAGCATAGAACGCGGGCCTCTCTTTCGCTCTATCGCCTTTGTCGCACGTGCAAACCGTGATCTCCTCGACGCGAAAATCGATCGATCGTCCGTTCTGATCCACAATACGCACGTTTATATCGGTAATGGTCCTTGCGATTACCGGAAGATAAATGATTTACGCCGGGATTTCCGACACTTTATATCCGGGTGGAACGTTAGGTGCGAATTCATGTATCGTATGCGCTGATTTGTCGTTGTGGTACGCCCCCGTCGTGACGTTACACTGTACGCGAATAACGTTAACGGCCATAATATTTACCGGTTTGTCGGACGAGTACCATTTATTCGGTTGTAGTATACGAAACGATGAAAAACCCAATACCGATGTTATCAGGTTTGGTGAAATTAACTTGATACGCGCAATTGATCTCGTTTCTCATGGTGTTATCATTATCGCAAAGCGTTATGGAACGTTCGCCTTTACCCTCGTCTTCATTGTCCTCGTAATAGTCATCGACATCGTATATATAATCGTCGTCATCATCGTCGCTCGTCCTTCATTCTTCGATCCCCTTCTTTCGCTCCGCTTCTCGCGCCACATTCGCTCGTCGTTTACGAATCGCGGCTCTCAAGTACGCGCTTATGGCGCTTAACACGTAAGATCCAACGGGAATATCGTCGTTATCGTCAAAGTAAATTTTATTATTAGGTGTACAACTTTGCTTCCGCCGTTTTTTTTCCGAAATTCGAGGCTTTATTGTAAAAAACTGGTTATACATTTATGATTCAAAGTATTGTCCATCGCTGGCCACTACTTTCTCCCATCTTTCGGGCAGCGTACGAATCCCGCGTTGAAAAAACTGGTCATTTTTTGAAGCGATCCACGAATCGATCCAATTTCTTACTTCTTCATAAGACCGGAAGTGCTGGTCAACCAGGCCGTGTGCCATTGATCAAAACAAGTGATAGTCAGAGGGAGCAACGTCTGGAGAATACGGCGGGTGGGGTAAGACTTCCCATTTCAACGTTTCCAAGTATGTCTTGATCACTTTCGCAACATAGGGTCGAGCATTGTCATGCTGCAAAATCACTTTATCGTGTCTCTCGTTGTATTGCGGCCGTTTGTCTTTTAATGCTCGGCTCAAACGCATTAATTGCGTTTGATAACGATCGCCTGTGATTGTTTCAGTCGGTTTTAACAGCTCATAATACACTACGCCGAGCTGGTCCCACCAAATACAGGGCATGACCTTGAAGCCGTGAATATTCGGTTTGGCCGTCGACGTGGAAGCATGGCCGGGATATCCCCATGATTTTCTGCGCTGGGGGTTATCGTAATGAACCCGTTTTTCGTCCCTAGTCACAATGCGATGCAGAAATCCCTTCCGTCTTTGCCTTTCAAGCAACTGTTCACAAGCAAACAAACGCCGTTCAACATCTCTCGGTTTCAACTCGTACGGCACCCAATTTCCTTGCTTCTGAATCATTCCCATGTCTTTGAGGCGTTTTGAAATTGCTTGTTGAGTCACTCCCAATGATCGTGCCAATTCTTCTTGACTTTGACTCCAGTCTTCATTAAGTAATGCCTCCAATCCTGCATCTTCGAAAACCTTCTCTCTTCCACCGCTATGCCGGTCTTCGACGTGAAAATCACCGTTCTTGAAGCGTTGAAACTACTTACGACACGTTCTTTCACTAATAGCGGCCTCACTTTAAGTATTTGAGAGCATTCGATGAGCCTCAGCCGCATATTTCTTCATATTGAAGCAGAAAATTAAAACCTCCCGCAAATGACGAGAATTTGGCTCGTAAACTGACATTTTCAATCGAGAATAGCTTTATGATGCAGACACAAATCGACTAATGTTTCTATGGGGTTATGTTGACAGATGCCCAAGTTTATTGCATGACGTCTATGATCTATTTATTTCGACCACTACTTACCGCTAAAGCCATCTATAGGAAAACGGCGGAAGCAAAGTTGTACACCTAATATTTGTAGAATTTACATTCGGTATCGTGTTGTAAGTTTCAAGATTAGTAAGACCTAGTTCGTAATCACCATCGCTGAGATCCAAGGGTGGAAAGTAGCTCGCCGCGAGAACGCTGCTTCGTCCGAATAGCGCGAGAGTCAGCGACATGATCGATGAGAGCGAACGAATCTCGAACGACTGCGCTCGACCGACGAACGACGATCGATGTTATAGTTGAAAATTTTTCCAATCAATACTTCGAAGAAATCGCAGACACAATTGCCCGCATATGCTCTGATCGCGCGTCTGCTGAGAACGACGATTGTATTGGATATTCGTATCGCGTCCGAGATAACGCTCAAGTTCGCGCGGCGGACGAAGATCGCCGAAACTATCGTAGTAGATTGCGTCGTCGTCTTTTTTCGCGTACGCCACCCAATGAGTACCAGGCCCCGACGTGTCGTCCAAAGTTACGATACCGCTCTCTCTATGACGCACTCGCGATGGAAGCGCGTCGCACATAAACACACCTTTGAAGTGAGGCACGCGCGAGAGTATCGCCGCGCGATTCAACTGTTTGTTCGTCATTACGCTGACGGACGGGAGAATCCCTAGCGTTTGTTTCCACAAAGTTTTTTTTTAGTTCTCCCTCTCCTTCTCCCTCTCCTCCTCGCCATATATGCGCCGCTTCCACGTTTGTACGGCGCGAGATACAAACCGCGACCTTCCATCGCGCGATTACTGCAGCTCCTCCAGCTGTCATTTCGCGGCATTGCGATCGTTCACAGCCTTTACGATTCCCGCTGCTCCTCCAGCCAAAGAACCAAGAGCTCCCAATAACGGTAGTAGGGGCAAAAAACCACCGCGTTTTGCTACGGGAAGCGTTCGTTTCCTTGTAGAGGTCATTATTTTCCTCTTGCTCTCCTTCCTCTTGGTTTTCGCGGCCATACCCATTCCAAGTTTTGTTTTCGCTTTCATGGCCACCCATACGGCCTTCGCGGCGGCTCTCTCGCCGAAAGTCGAGTCTCTCGCCGCGACGCGCTCGCGCGCTTTATCGGCGAGCGCCCGATCGGCGACGCGTTGATTAGCGAGATCATCGTTTCGCGAGTACGCAACGTCGTGCTCGCGACAGGCCGCGTCCAGCGGATTAATACCTCGATCACCCCGCGCGAGTCGTTTCGCGAGATGGGTGCCCGGTCCGCAGAATTGATAGTCGGGTATGTGCAATTCGAAAGGAAGCGCGTTTATCGCTCTGTTCAATAAACCAGTGCCGCTGATATCACCGGTCACACCGTTCCACCGCTTCGCGAATTGCATTCGCCGCAATCTTTAACGAGCGGTGCCGGGCTGTCAATGTGCGTTCGTTGCCAGGGACGATTGTAATGTTCCAGGCATCGGCGGTAGCGCCGCACTTCCGAGTCCGCTCTTATACGTTCGGGCAATTCTCCCACAATCCTTCCACGTAACGACCGAAGTGCTTTAGCAAGATTATCTTCGGGATAAACCGCAACTGCTCGATGGAAAAGTCGAGAATATCGTCGCTGTCTAGCAGTGCGATATACATCTCGATCTACCGCGCGCGATTCGCTACTGCGCGATCGACGACGATCGATTCGTATTAGGTCTACCGGAAAGTTCTGTCCGTTTTTGGAATAAAACAAAATACAAATTTTTATTACCGTCAATAAACTTTATTAAATAATGTAATTGCCATTATTCGGAGAAGTATTGTCAGCAACTGGATAATTTAAATACAGCAGTCCAAGAAAAGAGGCCGGCAATGTTCAATAGGAAGAACATCATACTGCATCATGATAATGCCAGGCCACATGCTGCTTTGGGGACTCGTCAAAAAATTGCAGAACTAGGCTGGGAAATTCTGTCGCATCCACCATATTCCCCGGACTTAGCATCCTCCGACTATCACTTGTTTTTGTCCTTACAAAAGTTTTTGAGGGGCAAAAAATTCAAAAATGAAGAAGATATCAAACAAGCACTGGTTCAATTTTTCGCATCAAAAGATAAAACATTTTTCGAAAATGGGATATACAAATTGCCCTCACGCTGGCAAGAAATCATTAATAATAATGGCAGCTACATTATTTAATAAAGTTTATTGACGGTAATAAAAATTTGTATTTTGTTTTATTCCAAAAACGGACAGAACTTTCCGGTAGACCTAATATATAAATAAAAAGTAGCACTTGTTTCGCGCAAGTATGCCGCGCACGCGCGCGACGATAGAGAGATGCGCTTCGTACGGCAACCGATCGCGATAAGAGTGTCAAATCTCGACGGTAGAACGCGAACATCGAATAACGCGGGGACTCGCAGACACAGTCGCCTGCTGCCGAGCGCCATTCGCTGCGTCGTTTGCGGTCCCTCTAATTGTGGTAAAACGAACGCGTTGATAAGTATGCTGGAAAGCCCGCACGGCGTACGCTTCAAGAACGTTTACGTCTACTCGAAGTCGTTGCAACGGGAGAGGCTCATTTGCGCACAGTACAATTGGACACGTTGCAATTGCACACTGTGATATTAGACACATAAAGTTGCGCACCGTTCGATGGACACATTTCACTTGCGCACAATTCGTTTGGACACATTTCATTTGCGCACCGTTCAATTGGACACGTTGTTTTTGGACACAACACATGTTTTTGTATAATTTGGAATACATACACACGCATGCATAATTTTGAAATTTTTTGACATTTATTATTAACTATATTTGGTAAATAAACGTTTGTTACAGTTCGTTTACACACATTTCGTTTGCACATAGTTCTTTTGCGCACAGTTCTTTTGCGCACATTTCTTTTGCACACAATTCTTTCGCGCACAGTTCAATTGCGCACATAAATTTTAGTTTTAAATCAGAAATAGGTTTGGGTTAGGTTATATCTTCCGGAAGTGGAGCTCCCCCGCAGGGGGGGGGGCGGAACCCACTGTGTCCACGCATATACCTTAGAACGCGAAACGAGATCCCTATAATTGTTGTGTGGATGGGAAAGTGTGCAAACGAACTGTGCGCAAAAGAAATGTCCGCAAAAAAATGTGCGCAAAAGAAATGTGCGCAAAAGAAATGTGCGCAAAAGAACTGTGCGCAAAAGAACTGTGTGCAAACGAACTGTGTGTAAACGAACTGTAACAAACGTTTATTTACCAAATAAAGTTAATAATAAATGTCAAAAAATTTCAAAATTATACATGCATACATGCGTGTGTATGTATTCCTAATTATACAAAAATATGTGTTGTGTCCAAAAACAACGTGTCCAATTGAACGGTGCGCAAATGAAATGTGTCTAAACGAATTGTGCGCAATTGAAATGTGTCCAATCGAACGGTACGCACCTTTATGTGTCTAATATCACAGTGTGCAATTGCAACGTGTCCAATTGTATTGTGCGCAAGTGAAGGCTTCTCGTTGCAACAGCCTAAGTATCAATATTTGGAAAATCTTTTGACACCAATGGAAGATATTGGTTATTTTTATTTTCCAACAACTCCGACGTTTTTCCCCCTAGCGAGGCGCTCCCGAATTCGATAATCGTGTTCGATGATGTAACATGCGACAAACAGGACACCGTTAGAGAATACTTCGCTATGGGTCGACACTCGAACGTCGAGTGTTTCTATCTGTGTTACACGTATGCTAAAATACCGATACACTTAATACGAGATAACGCAAATCTGCTAAATCTCTTTAAACAGGACGGTACTAATTTGCGACACGTGTACAACGATCACGTGAATACCGATATGTCGTACGAGAATTTTCACGCTGTGTCGCGCGTGTTGGCAGCGCAAGTACGGTTTCCTAGTGATAGATAAAGAAAGCGCGCTCCGTAACGGTAGATACAGACAAGGATTTAACGACTTCGCCGTACCGTAGTGCGATCAGTCGTTGCGGATACGTCGAACACATCGATCGCTCTTCCGTGCCCGAGCGAGAAGGATCGTTAATCGCGATGACTACGACGGCGGATATCGGCAAACAAGAGAAGACGGCGAGAGAGATCGCTCGGACGCGAGCGTCTATTCGTAGAAAACACAGAGCATTGAAGACCGGCAAAATGGAGAACGAGATCGCTATGGAGAGCCGATGGTCGAACCGTTGCGGCGCATCGCCGAACGCGCCGAGCTAGTCAAGATCGAGCGAGACGATTAAGCGAGACGTCATCGACGCCGCGCTTACGATAACGAATATTAAGAGAAAATGGGAGGAGGAAGAGCTGACCCCTGCGCGGGAAAAGCCTAAAGTGAAACGACTACGAGCGCGACGACGATTGGACGTCGTCTTTACTCCGTTAGACGCGTCTCTCGCCGAACACCGCAAAGTGGCTGAGAGAGATCCATTCGCGCGAGGTAGGGACGAGGTAGAGGTGTTCGAAACCGAGAATCTCGAATCGCCCTCGACGCTCGAAACATCTATTAGACGAACTCTGCTAACTCTTCAAGGTCGCGATATGCTGCACGGTCAGCTAGGACCGTTGAGACGAGAGTACGTGGGTGCTCTTCTCGGTGGGAAAAATCAGACAAGATCGATCACGTCTACGGGGTGTACATCGGCGAGGACGGCGCGATGCTCGGCGACAAGCGATTCGACGTGGACGCGGATGACTATACTCATAGACGGAATCAGATATATCGGTACTCCCGGTTTGTACGAATTAATCTTCAAGAGACTTCCCGACGATCTTATACACCGAAAACGATAAACTAATGTACAAGAATATACAGTTAACGACAAACGCTCACAGACGCAACCATGACGCTAGTAAAGCCGTTTTAGGAAATAAGGGACATAAATATAAAAACATCATCGCTTTGCTTATCCACAATGACGGCGCGAAAAAGGCGGCCGCGGGTCGCATGCCATCAACCATGCGAGTCATGGGCGAAAGAGTCGATTACGTTCACTGGGACGATCCGAATGAATTAGTGGATCGCCTGAAAATACTCGATGCTTTGCATCAAGCTGGCAACGATGCTCACGACAACGAGATTCTATCGATAATCGAAGAGCTTCGCGAAACAGGCGCTATCGTATAAATCTAACCGCCGCAGTTGTACACGAGATGCGCGCGATATCGACGCAATGTCCGTGAGCAAATTCGGTATACCTCTGAAAAAAACGCGGCTACGACGCAAAGACTAGACGACTACGCCCAGCTATCGAATCTTTGCGAAATTACGTGCGCGATAACGCGCAGTGTCTGGGTTCCTCCTCCGTCGACTACGACGCGAGAGAACGCAAGATAAGACGCCTGGCCTCGCCGGAGGAGGACACCGACGCGACGAGCTAGAGTTACGTCAAACTCGCGTTACGCGCCGCGAGAGAGGACGAGATCGGGTATCGCGAAAGCGTCGAGAATCACGTCGCAATTGAGAAAAGATACGAACGAGGTGAGACAGACAACTGTCCTACTGTTCACGAGACTTAGTTCGATAACGCTCTGAGCAAACAGATAAGCGTTGCGGAGAGTAATAGTAGTGTATCTAGGCCAATTCTAATTCAGGTCCTCTGAGGGGGATCGTCCCGATTGCGCACATTACCGATCGGACATGACAATATTTCCCGATCGGACACAGACCCGATCGGACACATGTCCGATCGGACACAGTCCCGATCGGACACAGGCTCGAACGGACACAGACCCAATTAGACACAGTTCCGATCGGATACATACTGTTGCAATCGGATACAGTCCCAATCGGACACAGCCTCGATCGGACACAGACCCAATCGGACACAGTTCTGATCGGACACATATGGTTGAAATCGGCCACCATCCCGATCGGACACAGGCCCGATCGGACACATATGGTTGCAATCGGACACCATCCCGATCGGACACCATCCCGATCGGACACAGCCCCGATCGGACACAGTATATCAGAAATATATAGGTTTGGGTTAGGTTATATCTTCCGGAAATGGTGCCCCCCCCGTAGGGAGGGCGCAACATACTGCCTCCACGCATATACTTTTTAATGCGAAGTAAGGTTCCACATAGGTTTACAACTTTCCACGCGAAGCGAGATTCAACGCAAACCTATGTGTCTAGTTTTTTGATAGTGGAGCTCCCCCGTAGGGGGTGCGGAACCCACTCATACATGTCCACGCATACATTTTCCCATCCACACAACAATTGTAGGGTGGACCTAGCTTCGCGATGGGGACTGTGTTCGATCGGAACTGTGTCCAATCGGGTCTGTGTCCGATTGGGCCTGTGTCCGATCGGGTCCGTATCCGATCGGGCCTGTGTCCGATCGGGCCTGTGTCCGATCGGACCTGTGTCCGATTGCAACCATATGTGTCCGATCGGAATTGTGTCCGATTGGGTCTGTGTCCAATCGAGCCTGTGTCCGATCGTGCCTGTGTCTGATTGCAACAGTATGTGTCCGATCGGAACTGTGTCCAATCGGGTCTGTATTCGATTGAGCCTGTGTCCGATTGGGATTGTGTCCGATCGAGCCTGTGTCCGATTGGGTCTGTGTCCGATTGGGAAATATTGTCGTGTCCGATCGGTAATGTGCGCAATCGAGACTCACTCCTCTGAAGGGGGGAGGGGCGAGGGGAAACCGGCGCGGCGGGTATGACGTCACGCGGGGGAATCGCGTCCTCAGGTTAGGTTAGGAGTCCGCGATGAAGGGGGAGGGGGACCGCGTCCTAGCCGGTAGGCAAGGGGTCCGCGAAGAGGGGGACCGCGTCCTAACCGATAGGCGAGGGGTCCGCGGAGAGGAGGAAGGAGGACCGCGGCGAATCCGGTAGGCGAGGGGCCTGCGGGGAAGAGGGAATGCACGCGAGTAGGTGTGAGAGAGATAGCGCGAGGCGTACGCATGCATGTGTGCGAGAAGGATAGCGCGAGGCGTTCGCAATGTGTGGGAGAGGGATAGCGTCCGCATGCACTTTGAGGAGGGGAGGAGAGAGAGAGAGAGAGAGAGAGAGATAGAGAGAAAGAGAGAAAGAGACGGAGAGAGAGGGGGGAAAGAGAGAGAGAAAGGGGAGGAGCATTCGCATGCACTTGGGAGAGAAAGAGATATAGCGTTCGCATGCTAAGTTTTGCAGACTGTGCATATCTATTATACTGTTTTTATTCATACATAAAGGATGGGATAAATAATTAAATTCACAGATAAATAGTAAAATAACTTATTTATTACAAGCATCGTGAAGAATATCATTTACAGCACATGTCAATAACTCGCAATCTATGAGTGATGCCCCGCTAAACATATCACTTTCGTGTATCGCTTTTGCAGCGTCACATACATTAGCGATATTATTACGTTGTAAAACTGTTACAAATTGTTTGAGTATTTTCGTATATACAGTAACACATATGATCTATGCATTTTTCAAAATCGAATAAATATAATAGATTTGGCGGTTTCATATATAAAGAATTATTGGATAATGCCAATTTTATAATATTCGAATCATATTTTAATCACTTGGAATGTTAAATCTCGAATCGGCAATGGGGTTTCAGTCGATTGTAGAAGCCGTTCAATGTCCGCACATTTTTGCATCAACGATTTCCACGTTTCAAATGGCAATATTATTTGATTGCCTCGATTATCGCCGAGAACCAATTCCACGCAAGATACAGCTCCAACGTTTATTCCAATGTCCATATATTTGTATGATGTCGGGATTGAATGCTAGGGAGTAATAAAATATTATTTATAAGAATATTTAAGAAGTATAAGATTCTTTAAGTTAATTAAAACTTACTTGTTACATTTCTTCTTCTTACACAGTGAAGTTTTATCAACATCTTGAATCGGAACGTAATAATTCATGCGGCTTCCTTCAGTGGGATACATTTTTCATATGAACCTTTCACACAAGTGGTCGATGCAATACTGAATGTATTAAACATATTTAAAATATGTATTAGCGTTGCAGAATTGCAATGTGGTGGGGATGAATTTTTCTATTCAAGCGCTGATGTGCAGCTGCTCCGCGACGATATCATTCTCAGATATCAGAATCGCGCATGTCAAAACATGACAAAACCGTGAAATATAAGAATAATTATCAAGGTTAAATTATGCTAATATACAAGTATAAAATTTTTGCGATGCATCTGGTTGAGATGACATCATCACCAGGTGTGTGATTTAGCCGAATGCACAAAAAATGCAATTATAAAATTTTCAAGCGCCGATGTGCGGCTGCTTCGCGGTGACATTACCCCTAGATATCAGAATCCAAACGCGCGTGTCAAAACATGACAAAATCGTGAAATATAAGAATAATTATCAAGGTTAAATTGTGCTAATATACTTGGACAGCTGCATGTAATTTGAAACTTTTGCGATGCATCTGAGATTTGATATCATCTCTAGACGACAAAAATGCAATAATCAACAAAAATGCAATAATCGACATTAGTCAAAATGTACGTGACAAACCGTGAAATAAAGATTTAGTTGAAATATAATACACATAATGGAAAGAGACATCCAGATAGAATATAAAATTGTAGGCGATATGGTTAACTATTTTTATTTTATTTCAAGTTTTATGTTTACGCGCGAGACTAGTGAATTAACGCGCATACATCGCCATGGCATTGCTATGTAATGAGAGAAGAAGAAAAAAAAGAGCCCGAGCGGCAGTTGTCGTCTTTGGTCCCGCGGAGAGAGACGTGTGCGTGCATGCAATCACGAATAAAAGATTTTCTTTTTCTCCTAATCGATCTCCAAGTTACTACTCCCACACCTAACGAAGCCATCCCTACAGCTCAGAAGTGGGATAGAGCAAAAGGATAGAATACGTTCGTGTGTCGTCGTACTAGGAAAAACGCGAGATTCGACAAGCACAGTCGTGTGGTGTCGTACGGAAAATTTACGTGTGTTGTGTTATTCGGGTAGAGGACAGAATAGTCCGCGCTGTGTGTCGCGAATATTTTGACTGTGTGTCTGAGCAAGAATCGTTGCAGCTGTATGCTGATCGTTCTATTACGTATCCGAGAGGATATATTGCTGTGTGCTGGATATCGTGTCCGCGGATCGTCTCGAAATTTTATCTGTCCGTCGCGTAAGTCAAACATATCGTCTGTGAAGTCATAAAATACAGGTCTTGTGGTAATACGCTGCTGTGTGTTAAAGCGTATAAATTGTTGGAAATACGTTGCGCAAAAAAAAAAAATGGCGAAGCAACCGAATGATTATATGGTTGTCGAGCTCAAAGACATCTTGCGCGGGAAGAATCTCTCGACGATCGGTAACAAAACTGAACTGATAGCTCGACTGACCGACTACGACCCGAAAATATGGACGACGCTAGATGAGTCAAGGACTCAGCAGCGACACAGTATCGATTGTGCAATCGATGAGGATCATGGATCGCGAGATGCCGCTGCGGGTGAGGACGATAGATGTCATCTGCACAATAACAATGCAACCCCGGAAGACTCTTCGACCGAAAACAATTTAATTCGACGAGAGAATGAATTACTGAGGCGAGAACGAGCTCTTCTTCAACGCGAGTTAGAAGTCGCGAGACAGGAGCGCCACGAGAATCGCGGAACGCCACGAACGAGCAGTAGCGGAGAAAGACGCAGTGGTCCACCTGCGAATGAGAACGTGAGGGCTATTCGTGATCTGCTGAGTGAATTTGACGGCGGCAAAGGTACATTTTGGAAATGGGAACAGCAAATACGATTGTTACGAATATCGTACGCTTTGGACGATGCTGCGGCAAGGGTTTTGATAAGCACCAAACTGAAGGGGCGTGCATTTGAGTGGTTCCATTCCAAGCCGGAACACCTCACTTTCAGCATTGAAAATCTTTTAAAGGCGATGAAGGAAATGTTTGACCTTCGCCAATCAAAATTGTCGCTACGTAAGAAATTCGAAGAGAGAACATGGCGGACGAATGAATCATTTACGAGCTACTACCACGATAAAATAATTTTGGCCAACCGGGTACCGATTGAGGATGAAGAGGTCGTCGATTATGTCATCGACGGCATACCGGATCGCAATCTTCAGGATCAAGCACGCATTATGCAGTTTGAGTCCCAATCGGATTTATTGGTAGCGTTTAAAAGGTTAACGCTACATTCGAAGAAAACTACCGACCAAGGAAAATATCAAAAGGAGGGAAAGCTTTCGACGAAGGGGAATTCGACGTCAAGAGGGAGTTCAGCGTCATCAAGTGGAGATCCGTCATTACGTCAGAAAGTGGTTAAATGCTATAACTGCCAGGAAGTCGGGCATCTTGCTTCTGCGTGTCCGCACCCAAAGAAATCCACATGTTATCGATGCGATTCAATCAGTCACCTGATAAAGGATTGTTCCGAAGAAGAATCGAAGCCCGAGCCAAAGAGCTCCGTGAACCTAATCGAGCCGATATCCATTAGCGATCCGTATTGTGTGTAGCTAAAATTTTCAATGATAGGTGAAGGGGGTGAAGATCGTGAATATTCAGTGAGCGCAATAGTTGATCCGGGATCCCCAGTGAGCCTTATTAGAAGTGAATATGTCCCGACAAGTGTGCGCGAGCCGATACCGCCTAATGGTGATCGCTTTTATGGAGTGAATAGATCTCCCGTTTGCGTGTTAGGCACCTTCTCGAAAATTGTCGAAATTGGAGAAGTTAGTATTAAGTTGCGTTTTCTTGTAGTTCCAAGCGAAACAATGTCGTGCGTAGCGTTACTTGGTCGCGATTTTTGCCGAGACCCTTCGATAAAAGTCGAATTAGGCGAAACTATAATTATCACTAAAAGGTGCGATTCAGAAAGTGACGTTGTAACTCAGATTATGCGAATAGAGTACCTCGAAAGTCCGGCCAAAGTCGGGGAAGAATTAAATGTTAATCCTGATGTCGAGCCACGAGTCGCGGGATATGTTAGTAAATTGTATACCGAGGAGTATGTCGAAAAATGGGACTCTGATGCGAGTGAACCGGAAACCGAGATGAAGATTTTGTTGAAAAATGATCAGCCAATCACCTTTCGACCTCGGCGGTTGACATACGCTGATAAGGAAAAATTGCAAATAATTTTAGACGATTTGTTAAAGTCTGGTACTATTAGGCCGAGCAAATCACCTTACGCTAGTCCAATTGTTCTGGTGCGAAAGAAAAACGGTGAGTTGCGGCTATGCGTCGATTTCCGCGAACTAAATAAAATCACCGTGAAAGATAATTTTCCCACACCGTTAATAGACGATCATATCGATCGATTGAAAGACAAGAAATATTTCAGTAGTCTAGATCTTAGAAATGGATTCTATCACGTTAAGATGTCTGAGTGTTCAATAAAGTATACGTCATTTGTGACGCCTATGGGACAATTTGAGTTTCTTCGTATGCCGTTTGGGTTAACTAATGCCCCGCGCGTATTTCAAAGATTTGTCAATGAAGTTTTTGATAAACTCATCCGGGAAAATAAAATTTTACTATATCTTGATGATATTTTAGTTGCAACTGAGAATATCGACGAACACTTAGATATCTTAAAGGATGTGTTCGAGATCGCGAGACGATATCGATTGCGATTTAGACTCGATAAATGCTTTTTCGTACGAACAGAGATTATCTATCTTGGGTACTTAGTTAACGAGTACGGTATTCGTCCAAATACGCAACACATCGAGTCAGTAGTTAGTTATCCCCTCCCGCGAAACACCAGAGAAGTACATCGGTTTGTTTGTTTAGCTAGTTATTTCCGCCGGTTCATTCCAAAATTTTCGGTAATAGCTAAACCATTGTATGATCTAGTCAAGAAAAACGCTGTGTTTACATTCGAGTCGAAAGAGATCGAAGCTTTCGAAAAATTGAAACAGCTGTTGTCTTCTCAACCCATATTATCCATTTATTCTCCGACGCTCGAGACGGAATTACACTGTGACGCGAGTGCGAGTGGTTTTGGCGCGATACTGCTACAACGACAAAATGATAATGTCTTTCGACCGGTGTTTTATTTTAGCAAACGGACTACGGTCGCCGAGTCAAACTACCACAGTTTTGAACTGGAGTGTCTTGCTGTGGTTTACGCGATTAAACGATTTCATATCTATCTCGCCGGGATATCATTTAAAATCGTGACGGATTGTGATAGTTTTCGCCTCACGTTAAATAAGCAAACTGTTAATCTGCGCATATATCGTTGGGCATTGTTTTTAGAACAATATACATATGAGATTGTGCATCGATCTGGCACGCGTATGAGTCATGTTGACGCGTTAAGCCGATGTCATAGTATTCTTACTTTAGAGGCAAATTCATTTGAACGAACGTTGTCAATTCAGCAGGATCGAGATATAGATATCGGAAATATCCGAAAAAGGTTAGAAAGTTCAGAGGATAAATTTTTCGAGTTACGAAACGGCCTCGTTTATCATAAAGATAAAAATAAAAAACTCTTATTCTATGTACCGTCGTCAATGGAAAATAATGTAATCCGCACTTGTTATGATGACATCGGTCACGTCGGGCTCGATAAGGTAATTGATAATATTTGCAAAGTTTACTGGTTTCCACGAATGAGGGAGAAGGTAAAGAGTTATATTTCGAATTGTTTGCGATGCATAGAATTTTCCCTTCCGAGTGGTAAAAAGGAAGGTCAGTTACACAGTATACCGAAAGAAAATTTACCGTTCCAAACGATCCATATCGATCATTGCGGTCCCTTCGAAAAAACTGGTCGTGGATATAAATATATTCTAGCAATAGTAGACGCATTTACGAAATATTTAAAGTTGTACCCGTGTAAGTCTATGACCTCCGAAGAAGCGATCAAGCATCTGCGAAACTATTACCAAACTTATAGTAAACCGCGACGTATTATAAGCGACCGTGGAGCAACATTCACGTCAGATAAATTTAAAGAGTTCGTAGAAAGCGAATCTACTTAACATGTTCTTGTAGCTGTGGGTACCCCGCGTGCAAACGGGCAAGTAGAGCGATTCAATCGCGTTATTACCCCGATGATTGCGAAATTATGTGACGAACCCCATAAATGGGATCAAGCTTTGAGTCAGGTTGAATATGCTGTTAATAACACTGTTTGTCGATCGACGGGAGAAACTCCCAGCAAGTTACTGTTTGGTGTCGAGCAACTCGGCGAAATAAACGATAATCTCAAGCTAGTCATTAATTCGTACACGAATGATAGTCGCGATCTAGTGTCAATAAGAGAATCCGCTTCAGAAAAGATTCAGAAAAGTCAAAAGGAAAACGAGTATTATTATAATCAGAAACATAAGGAAGCAAAGCGTTATAATAAGGGCGATTACGTTATGATCCGTAATGTCGATACTTCCGTTGGTAGCAATAAGAAACTTATACCAAAATATAAAGGGCCTTATAAAGCAGGTATTAGATGCGATCGTTATGTAATAACCGATGTCGAGGGATTTCAAGTCACACAGTTGCCCTATAATAGTATAGTCGCGGCCGATGCAATGAAACTTTACATTCGCGAGTAATAAATAAGGCGAGTTGGTTTTATGTCCATTTAGTATAAATTATTTTGTTCAGCGTTTGTATTATGTTTATTTTTATGTGTTCATGGTTCCTTTTGTAAGTACGACCGAGACGGTCGTAATGTCAGGTTGGCTGACTATAGGCGATATGGTTAACTATTTTTATTTTATTTCAAGTTTTATGTTTACGCGCGAGACTAGTGAATTAACGCGCATACATCGTTGCCATGGCATTGCTATGTAATGAGAGAAGAAGGAAAAAGAGCCCGAGCGGCAGTTGTCGTCTTTGGTCCCGCGGAGAGAGACGTGTGCGTGCATGCAATCATGAATAAAAGATTTTCTTTTGCTCCTAATCGATCTCCAAGTTACTACTCCCACACCTAACGAAGCCATCCCTACAATACTTTAATTGTGGAAAGGGATTTTTTGATATCTATAATCAACAAAAAGATTTTGCATAATAAAGTTTTTATCGGTAAAACAGACCTTTTGGGATCCCCTTAAAGCATTTTATGTCTTTACCTTTTTTAGTAGCATCTACCTTTTTACATGTGTGCGCTAGGTGACCCCTCATGTTGCATTTGTAACATTTCCTTTCCTTTATTTTAAACGCCACTTCTTCTTCTTGGTCCGATCGGTTCCTTGCCTCTTCTGCTAGAAGTCTCGCTGTCAAATTTATTAATGTTCGCTCCGCAGAGGATGTCGACTCCCATGCACTAACGAAAAATCTGTAGCTCTCCGGCAGAGCGGTTAATATTTTAGAAATGACCATAGTGTCATTTATTTCTTCTCCTAAACTTTTGAGTTTAAAAGCGAGATTTTTTAAATCTGTTATATATGTGGCCATATCGGTATCATTTCTCTTCTTATATTCAAAGAACTCCTGCATCAGAGCGCATTTCTGATGCTGTGAGTCTTTTTCATAAATATTTTTTAATTTTTGCCACATTTCAAAGCTTGTAGTACAAGTTACTATATGTATCAATGATTGTTTTTCTAAAGTGCTAACGATTATCCGTTTTGCCTTTGCATCCTTTCTTTTCCATTCTGTTGCTTGTAGTTGTCCAACTGTTGGCTCTCCTTGTATAATTTCTAAGAGATCTGCTGCCTCCAAGTGAATTTCTATCTGGAATTTCCACATTGGATATCCATCGGCATCCTTCAATTTGTCGATGCCTTCCAACGTTCCAGTCGTATTTGATGCAGCACACATTTTTAACTTTTTTACTAATCAGTTTATAATGTACCGAAAGTTTCAATTTCTCTTTATTTTTACTGTTTTATTACTCTGTACTCAACACGTGGCTCTGGGCCCATAACCTGTTGAGGTTTTACCAGCAGTGAAGAGTACACAATTATTAGTTTTAGTAAAATATACGTTTACTATATTTTAATACAAATGTTCTAATATAATAATATTCGAAAAGAAATATTAGAAGGACTTGGACTCGTTACAAAATATGAAAAAGATCGCTCTGTTATTACAAGACTGACTGCGCACACACGTCTTTCCAATTTCGCACAATCATGACCCATATATATTTTGATTTGTGCCCTCTATTGTGGATGAGAAAATACTACTTATATTCGCGCTTTAATTCAAATTGAGATTACCTCATCCAACATTACGGAAATTCCCTGCATCCGCAAGCCGATAAATATCCATCGCCGTCCAAAATAAAGGCAAACTATGCCAAGGATGTGGCACCACCTCACTCACAATACGACGACCACTTAAACAATCCACAGAAATATGGAGCGAAAACGGCTCCGTACTGCGGTATACAGCCTCACATGCCCGCTTAAAAGGATCGCGCGGCAAAACAGAGCCGCACAAAGTAAAATTATTGCACGCCCTGCATATCAAGTCAGAAGGATTGGACACAGATTCCAAACACCAAAAACAGAAATTATAAGATTCCATGACTACTAACGAGTATGTCACCGAACGAACGTCAATAGGAGACTGAACACTAAACGAAAATGACCCATCGAAAAATATGTAGAAAATCATCTTAGAAAAAAGATACTAACCGATAACAATGATACTCGCGGGATATAATCGCGAGAAATAAAACTAAAGTATATAACATTACAGGATACTCGTCAGCTGGAACTGCCGACGGACTGCGGGTCTCACGGAGTTATATGAAACAGACTCACCGTATGAAATTCAAGAATTTCAATATAATCCGGGCCTACACTTTGAAAAAATTGGACAGCTATACTCCGCCAAGGGAACATGTAAATTAGTAATCAAATTAGATTTAACAATATTAAACGACAGATACGAACAAATATTGAAGTATTTGCAGCAAACAGAGATGATGTACGATACAATGAGACTATAGAATCACTACCATCGAGACGCATGCAATAATCTTGATATTATAGCAAAACAAGAAGCAAAATACCTTAAAAACGTAATGACACAAATTCAGACAATATATAAACCACCGACTAACAGACGTAGAAGACTGATAGACGGAATAGGCTCGATAGCGAAAACATTGTTCGGAATAATGGACGCGAATGATGAAAAGCATATTAACGAACAATTAAATTTATTAGAAAATAGACAACAAACGCTACAACACGTGGTCCGAACTCAAATAAAAGTAGTAAATAATACTATAGCACATATTGAAAAATTAGAAAATATAATTGATCGAAATGAAAAACTTTTACAAAAACGGGTAACGGCATATACTGAACGCGCCGAAATAAATGAACATTTTATAATAATCACCGCAGTTATAACATTAATACGCGACGCGGAGAATACAGTCGAATATTTGACATATACAGGGTGTTCCAGGAGGAAAGGTCAATATTCTGGGAGGTGATCGTATCGGTCATTTTAAGCAAAAATGTTCATATGAATATATGTTCTATTCCCCACGGTTTCCGAGATAGAGCGACTTGAATGTACGTCTCGTGTATTCACTTTTCTTCTGTACACTTCAACCTTCATCCAACCCCATAAACAAGTGAAGTGTACAGAAGAAAAGTGAATACACGAGACGAACTGCTCGTTCAAATAATGGATGCTAATGCCCGCACAAAGGAACGTCACGATGTACTCAGACGAGCAACACGCCATGTTCACATATAAGTTGAAAAATGCATTAATGTTAACGGTGGAATTTTTGAAAATTTATTATAATCTGTAAAAAATGTATCACTTGAACAATAAATATTAGAAATAGTACGTAGTATTTCTTTCTTATCAGTAATTTTGCAATTTTGTACATTCAAGTCGCTCTATCTCGGAAACCGTGCGGAATAGGACATATATTCATATGAAAATTTTTGCTTAAAATGACCGATACGATCACCTCCCAGAATATTGACCTTTCCTCCTGGAACACCCTGTATACGCAAAAGAGCAATGCATGCGAAATTAATGCCGATAGAAAAGATTATTACACATTTAAAAGAAGCGACGCAACAATTACAACAAGGAATGTATTTCCCGTTTAAAATTCACGCGGAAGATTGGCTAGCGATAGAGGAACCACAATAAGCGCGTTTTACGATAAAAGAAATATTTATACCATATTACGATTCCCATTAATTACACAACCGAGTTACGATATTATAAATGTAATTACATTTCCCGTACCGATGAATAATAACATATTTACCGTAACCGAAATAAATAATAAAATAATTGCCGTAGATAAGGAAAAATTAACTTATCTTAGAATAACGGAAAGCGATTTAAAAAATTGTAGAGAAATCAATTCCAAATATACGTGTCAAAATACGATACCAATATATCGCATGAAACGCACCGTGCGAAATACAAATGTACACACAATCAAAACAAAACAATTGTAACACAAAACTTATAAGCTCGAAAAATGCGATCTGGACCACACTGCAACAGCCGCACACTTGGTTATATGCAACCGCGGCCAATCAGCAGATAACGATACAATGCGATAATCGACACGAACACAAAAGAATAATTAAAAATACAGGAAAAATCACATTAAAAGGAAAATGTAAATTAACGACAACAGATACAATTACATGTCTTAATGCTTAATCTCTTAAGTATCAATCATTTATCTATCTTATTTTTATAGATAATTTTAATACAGAAGTTAAACTGTATACAAACCGTATAATCAATAATAATAATATAAATTGTGTAAGTGAATAAATATCAAAATATTGAAAGCAATAGGAAGGAAATTGTTTTTATTACAAAGAAGATGGACTTGTTTCTTATTCATACATTTAATATGAATATGACACAAGTCCATTCTGTTGAATAAACGCATACATTTTAACAGTATATAATTCCTTCTAAAATGTATTCTAATAAATGATATAACCAAAAGAGATCAAATATTTTAACTATTTATTGATTTATTAAATATGTTTATATATCGCGGAATAGTGCAACACAAGAAGAAAAGTAATAAAGTGGTTAACAGTTATTAAGAATATCGCGGAATAGTGAAAGGAAGAGAAGTGATTTCTTCTAATCGATGTTGTATTGAGCAAAGCTAGATTATATTAGCGAAACTGAGTGAATGTTTACATTTGAGTGAATCTGTGCATTGTCAATTAACATATTTGTCATAAACACATTGTTGAAAAGTGAATATAAAAGATTTTGGTTGACCATGTTTTCGAAAACGATAAGCTAGTAATTATACCCGCGAACGCGCATTCGTATATAATGTTTATTTAATTTTATATTTAAATGTAATTAATGCAAAATTAATATTTTTAAGTTAACTTACATATGGCTAAACAATGAGTTTATGTTAATAGCAAAATAAATCTTGTGAGAATTCTACCAAAAATATCATAAAAACAGCAGCATTAAATACACATTTTTAATTGGCATAAAGAATAATGAAATGATAAAATCATATCGAAGCATTTCTATAATCTACAAACATTTTGTGGATCTGGAATTACTCGTAACTTTTAGTTTTGGAAATGTATGAATGTTTATTTAGATTTTATATATAAATGTAATTAATGCGTAATTAATATTTTTAGGTCATTTACAAATAGCAAAGCAATGAGTTGCATGTTTATGTTAAATAACAAAACAAATCTTGTGGGAAATTTATCAAAAATATTACATTATATACAGTTGAGAGAATTGAAAGCGTCAGAGGAACATTTGGCAGCTGCCAAATTATTATAAACTTTTATACGTTCCTATAATAAAATCTGCAATTTAGTATCACTAACCAATTCTTCCTCCTCACTTTGATTCAAATTTGAACTACTTTTTGTCGATGACAGATATTCTAATGCTCTCCGATAATATTATATATAAAATAGCACAATTATATTGCGGATTTTATTACAAATAGTAAATCATAAAACAACTTAACCCTTACTGCAATAACGGCGTATTTCGATACGCACAATATATATACACACATATTTAAATTTTCCATGTGTAAAATATAAATATATAAAACTTATTTTTAAAAAAGATTAAATATAGTAACATAAAAAGATTAGGATTTTTGCAATACCTTTCATAAGTAATGCTTTAACATTGTAGTTGACACCTCGAAACATGTTTCACATTTTTTAAAGCTGCATCGTAGGCTTCTGTTTTAATCAACGCAGATGCCGAATTATTATAAACTTTTATTCGATCCTCTAATAAAATCTGCAATTCAGCATCACTAACCGATTCTTCCTCCTCATTTTGATTCAAATTTGAACTACTTTTTGTCGATGACAGATATTCTAATGCTCTCCGATAATATTATATATAAAATAGCACAATTATATTGCGGATTTTATTACAAATAGTAAATCATAAAACAACTTAACCCTTACTGCAATAACGTCGATCACATCGATCACCAATTTCGAGTTTAAAAGTGCCCCGTGCCAAACTGATCGACTTGTTTTGAAATTAATCATAAGCTTTATCAGATAGACCTGGAACGAAAAGGATTAAAATTAAAATGACATACAGAAACTTGGCGTGCCCGTGTCGCATTATAAGTCATATGTTTTTATTAATATATTGATAATGATTTCTGATAATCTTTTGGAAATTTTTATTTCAAGTCGGGCACGCCAAGTATTTGTATCTCATTTTAATTTTAATCCTTTTCGTTCCAGACCTATCTAGTAAAGCTTATGAATAATTTCAAAACAAGCCGATCAGTTTGGCACGGGGCACTTTTAAACTCGAAATTGGTGATCGATGTGATCGACGTTATTGCAGTAAGGGTTAAGTAGTTTTATGATTTACTATTTGTAATAAAATCCGCAATATAATTGTACTATTTTATATATTATATATAATATTTATTTGGGGGAGACATAATAGCGTAATTTTATAAAAATAAAATGCATTTTAATTTTCTCGAGAGAATCTATAATATTTCTATAAATACAAGACTAATTTTATCAAACAAATACTATTTCAAATTACAAACTCTCACAAACTGAATTGCTTCTATGTACTTGGCTAGTTAACTTGATTTCATATTTAGTTTTGATTTTTGATTTTTTAATGGTTTTTATTTTTTAGAGTTATTTTTTAGAGGAATATCATTTTATAGCTTTTTATTTTTTATGAAAATTATTTTTCAAGGAAAAATTTTTTTTAAAGTTATTTTTTAGGGATAATTAAATTTTTTTTGCGTACAAGTTGGGATTTTTTATATACTTGGCGTATTTTTTTTACCTTTATAAGGTTTTTTTTGTGGGATCTCACTGCTTTTCGTAAAAATTTAAAATTTGAAATTTTTCCTGCAAAATATGAAGTACTACATTATGCAGTATTTACATGGATGTGATTTTTTTTTAATTTATTTAATAAAAAAGAAATTCTTTTTTAAAAGGAATTATATAAACAGTGTTTACAAAGCTTATAACATATTGAATATAAATATTGAATATAATATTATAAATAATTTTAAGTATCAATCACTTATCTATCTTATTTTTATAGATAATTTTAATAAAGAAGTTAAACTGTATACAAACCGTATAATCAATAATAATAATATAAATTGTGTAAGTGAATAAATATCAAAATATAGAAAGCAATAGGAAGGAAATTGTTTTTATTACGAAGAAGATGGATTTGTTTCTTATTCATACATTTAATATGAATATGACACAAGTCCATTTTATTGAATAAACGCATATATTTTAACAGTATATAATTCCTTCTAAAAAATGATATTCTAATAAATGATATAACCAAAAGAGATTAAATATTTATTGCATTTATTGATTTATTAAATATGTTTATATATCGCGGAATAGTGCAACACAAAAAAAAAGTAATAAAGTGGTTAACAGTTGTTAAGAATATCGCGGAATAGTGCAAGAAAGAGAAGTAATTTCTTCTAATCGATGTTATATTGAGCAAAGTTAGATTATATTAGCGAAACTGAGCGAATGTTTATATTTGAGTGAATCTGTGCATTGTCAATTAACATATTTGTCATAAATACATTGTTGAAAAATGATTATGGAAGATTTTGGCTGACCATGTTTTCGAAAACGATAAGCTAGTTGTTCGAAAACGAACCAACTATAATTAACTATAGCAATTATTAGCCGATAATGAGCGCTATTACAAAGCGCGGCTAAGCGCACTCGAAAATTGGCGCGGTAGCGGCCATCTTGCGCGGAAAACGGCGCGCCGCAAATCAGAGCGCGCGTCAACAGCTGCGCTACGCGAATCACGCCAGGCCCGCGGCATCGCTCGTGCCGTTCGAAGCGGGCCACGCAGCGGTCACCCGGGAAAGCCTAAATTAAAAACAAATGAGAATAACAACGTTCAATTTTCAATAATCATCGAAAACAACTACCGGCTCGATCTTGCGAGAAAAACATGTCGAATGTTCGAGAATAAGAAAAGGAATTTGTATAAAAGCTCTCTCGGGGAACCGCCGGGCGCACTCGATCTGATATCGTTGATGTGACAGTGTGTGATTATCTCTTTTTCGGAAACGCTCACAAAAGTAAAGTAGCTCGCTTTTCTTTAAGACCATCGCTCGTGGTCCGCGAATTCTATCGTTACCGATACTATTCATCGCTCGTGAAGATCACTCTCGCGATCTCTCCGTCGCCAAATATTCGTCGCTTGCGAATATTAAAGCCGAGATCGTTCCGTCGCTCTCGGATTCAAATTTTGTGGTCGGTAGCTAGCCGACGCGAAAACGAGATTAAATTTAACGAAGTATTTAACTCGATAAGGACTTGTAAACTATTTATTGAATTTAATAAATTGACTGCTTTTTACAAAAACGATTTCGTGTCCGTTGCTCACTCAATTCGCGCTCCCGGGTTCACTCGCGCACACTAGTAATTATATCCGTGAACGCGCATTCGTATATAATGTTTATTTAATTTTACATTTAAATGTAATTAATGCATAATTAATATTTTTATTAGGTGTACAAATAAGTTTCCGCCGTTTGACAAAAGTTGGCGCCACCAGTAAGTTATGGTCAAAATTGTCAGATGTAAAACGTCCTTATCGTAAGATTGGACATCAGTCAATAACATAACCTTAAAATATTAGTGATTTTTTTATCAGTATAATATATTCTTTTTTGTGCGAATATGTCTAGTTTTGAGCCGAATAAGCGTCATTTGCGGGAACTTTTGATTTACTTCTTCAGTTTGAAGAAATCTGCAGCTGAGGCGTATCGATTGCTTGTAGAAGCATATGGTGAGGCTGCCTTAAGTGAGAGAAGTTGTCGTGAGTGGTTTCAAAAGTTTAAGAACGGTGAATTTGACATCGAAGACAAAGAACGTAGCGGAAGGCCGAAAGTGTATGAAGACGGGGAATTGGAAGCATTATTGGATCAAGATTCGTGCCAAACGCAAGAAGAACTTGCACTTACATTGGGAGTGACTCAACAAGCAATTTCACATCGGTTGAAATCATCGGGATTGATTAAAAAACAAGGAAATTGGGTTCCATATGAACTGACGCCGAGAAACGTTGAACGCCGATTGTTCACATGTGAAATGCTGCTTGCCAGGCATAAACGAAAGGGTTTTCCGCACCATATAGTCACTGGTGATGAAAAATGGATCCACTATGATAATCCAAAAAGGAAGAAATCATGGGACCACCTGGCCATGCTTCAACATCTACAGCTATGCCAAATATTCATGGAAAAAAACTCTTGTTATGCATTTGGTGGGATCAGCTTGGTGTCGTGTATTATGAGTTGCTCAAACCGAACGAAACCATTACTGGGGCTGTCTACCAAACACAATTGATGAGATTGAGTCGAGCACTCAAGGAAAAGCGTCCCCACTACTCCAGACACGACAAAGTTATTCTCCTGCATGATAATGCTCGTCCACATGTTGCGGCGCCGGTCAAAACCTATTTGGAAACACTCAATTGGGTAGTTTTACCCCACCCGCCGTATTCACCAGACATTGCTCCTTCTGATTTCCACATGTTTAGATCGATGGCGCATGGCCTGTCTGAGCAACACTTCACATCATATGAAGATACCAAAAATTGGGTCGATTCGTGGATAGCCTCAAAAGATGAAGCATTCTTCCGACGCGGTATCCGTATGCTGCCAGAAAGATGGGAAAAAGTAGTGGCAAGCGATGGACAATACTTCAAATAAAACATTAGGTTCCGTTCTTTCACAATAAATGCCCAATTTTTGATAAAAAACGGCGCAAACTTATTTGTACACCTAATAAGTTAACTTACACATGGCTAAGCAATGAGTTTATGTTAATAGCAAAATAAATCTTGTGAGAATTCTACCAAAAATATCATCATAAAAACAACAGCAATAAATACACATTTTTAATTGGCATAAAGAATAATGAAATGATAAAATCATATCGACGCACTTCTATAATCTACAAACATTTTGTGAATCTGAAATTACTCGTAACTTTTAGTTTTGGAAATGTGTGAATGTTTATTTAGATTTTATATACAGGGTGTCCTAGACCACACGTACACCCCTTTTCTTTCAAAAACTAAGCATTTTAGAGAAAAACGTATTGAACAAAAATTGTATGGTTTCGAGGGGAACATAAGATGGTGTCATTGGTTTGACCTTGGATGGCATCGTTAAGGTCAAGTCAACGACACCTTTAATTTCTTAAATGGAATCCCCTATTTTTTATTGCATATGCTTATAGCTTATGTCGAGAGCTTTCCAAAACGCTATAATAAAGTATTTTTTTATTAAGTACTTTTTGAGTTATTTTATATTTTAATCTGACATATTTTGATATAAAAAATAAAATATCTCGTAAAATATATAGTTTTCGATAATCTTACCGTGATACTTTTATGTACAGCATAATGAGACAAATCAATTAGTGTAAAGAAAAAAACAAATAATTGTTTTAAAAAATACATTGTAAATAATTACATACTTTCTCTTAAAAACAATTATTTTTTTTTTACTAATTGGTTTGTCTCATTATTCTGCACATAAAAGTATCACGGTAAGATTATCGAAAACTATATATTTTACGAGATATTTTATTTTTTATATCAAAATATGTCAGAATAAAATATAAAATAACTCAAAAAGTACTTAATAAAAAGATACTTTATTATAGTGTTTTGGAAAGCTCTCGGGATAAGCTATAAGAATATGCAATAAAAAATAGGGGATTCCATTTAAGAAATTAAAGGTGTCCTTGACTTGACCTTAACGATGCCATCCAAGGTCAAACAAATAACACCATCTTATATTCCCCTTAAAACCATACTATTTTTGTTTAAAACGTTTTTCTTTAAAATGCTCAGTTTTTGAAAGAAAAGGGGTGTACGGGTGGTCTAGGACACCCTGTATAAATGTAATTAATGCATAATTAATATTTTTAGGTCATTTACAACTAGCTAAGCAATGAGTTGCATGTTTATGTTAAATAACAAAACAAATCTTGTGGGAATTTTATCAAAAATATTACATAGACAGTTGAGAGAATTGAAAGGGTCAGAGTTAGAGCCTGAAATAGAAATGTTAAGCATTAGTCAAAGAAGAGAAATATGGTAATAATTTTGTTTATAAATTATTAACTTTTTTTGACATAATGGTTGAACTCATTTTTTTTATAGCGATGAGAAACGTGAACGTGGAAAATGATGGTTTATTCGGATAGAGCTGCCTTGTGCAATATAATGTTATCGGAGAGCGTTAGAATATCTGTCATCGACAAAAAGTAGTTCAAATTTGAATCAAAATGAGGAGGAAGAATCGGTTAGTGATGCTGAATTGCAGATTTTATTAGAGGATCGAATAAAAGTTTATAATAATTCGGCAGCTGCGTTGATTAAAACAGAAGCCTACGATGTAGCTTTAGAAAATGTGAAACATGTTTCGAGGTGTCAACTACAATGTTAAAGCATTACTTAGGAAAGGTATTGCAAAAATCCTAATCTTTTTATTTACTATATTTAATCTTTTTTTTTAAATAAGTTACATATATTCTTGATTTATATTTTACATATGGAAAATTCAAATATGTATGTATATATATTGTGCGTATCGTAGGAACAATACAAATATGTGTGTATATATATTGTGCGTATCATAGGAACAATATTGAGACACAAAGGGGAATATGCAAAAGCTTATGCAATCTCTCTCTCTCTCTCTCTTTCTTTCTCTCTCTCTCTTCCCATTGATTCAAAAATTAAATCCAGAAATGAAGATATTTACTACAAAATTAATGAACTTAAAGGAAAAAATTACTAAAGACACAGAAAAAGGGAAGCATCTATATCCTATATTTAATTACTTACTTTTATCATCTACTTTTATATCCTTTGACAGCTTTTTTTTTTAGTATCTTCAACTACACCTAACATTTTACGATATAGGTGCTTTTCTTTTTCTGTGTCTTTAGCAATTTTATCCTTTAAGATCATTAATTTTGTAATAAATATATCTTCATTTCTGGATTTAATTTTTGAATCAGTGGGGAGAGAAAGAGAGAGATTGCATAAGCTTTTGCATATTCCCCTTTGTGTCTCAATATTGTTCCTATGATGCGCACAATACATATACACACATACTTGTATTGTTCCTATGATAAGCACAATATATATACACACATATTTGAATTTTCCATATGTAAAATATAAATCAAGAATATACACAACTTATTAAATAGAAGATCAAATATAATAAATAAAAAGATTAGGATTTTTGCAATGCCTTTCCTAAATAGTGCCTTAACATTTTGTGGTTGATATCTCGAAACATGTTTCACATTTTCTAAAGCTGCATCGTAAGCTTCTGTTAATCAATGCAGCTGCCAAATTGTTATAAACTTTTGTACGATACAATACTCTAATAAAATCTACAATTCAGCATCATTAATCGACTCTTCCTCCTCATTTTGATTCAAACTTGAATTATATTTGTCGATGACAGATATTCCAATGGAAAAGGCAGCTCCATCCCAATAAACCATCAATTTCCATGTTCACATTTCTCATTGCTTTAAAAAAATAAGTTTAACCATTATCCAAGAAAACAAATAATCTTTATTACAAATTTATAAACAAAATTATTACCATATTTCTCTTCTTTGACTAATGCTTTCTATTTCAAGCTCTAACTCTGATGATTTCAATTCAATTATATATAATATTTTTGATACAATTTCCACAAGATTAATTTTGCTTTATTAACGTAAACATGCAACTCATTGCTTAGCCATTTGTAAATGATCTAAAAATATTAATTATACATTAATTACATTTATAAATAAAATATAAAACAACATTCAAATATTTCCAGAACCAAAAGTTACGAGTAATTCCAGATCTGCAAAATGTTTGTGGACACTATAGAAGTGCTTTGATATGATTTTATCATTTTATTATTTATAAAGCCAATAACCTAAAAATATTAATTATGCATTAATTACATTTATAAATAAAATATAAATAAATATTATATACATGAATACGCTTTCACGCGTATAATTACCAGCTTATCGATAACATGGCCAGCCAAAATCTCCAAATATTCCTTCAATGCCTCCGTAATCATTTTCCAACAATCTATTTATCACAAATATGTTAATTGATAATGCACAGATTCAAGCATTGCGTATAATAAAGTTGTTCAATTTCGCTAATATAACCTAACTTTACTTAATACGATTAAAAGAAATCACTTCTCTTTCTTGTTGCACTATTCCGCGTTAATAATTTCTTTTCACTTTATCACTTTTCTTCCTTGTGTTGCACTATTCCGCGATATTCTCATAATCATTAATCACTTTATCACTTTTCTTGTCGCATTTTATACTCCACGCGTACCCTTATAAAATATAAACATCTCACACGTATGTACGCATCCACATATGATCTTGTCTCTTCTGCAAAGCGTTCTGCAAACTCAAGCGAATAATCGTACATGTGAACGCCGCTTGAGGTACAAAATCGCTTTGCGTGTGTGTGTGCGAGCATATGTATGTGAGTCTGATCCTTATCCTTATTACGGAGAAAAATGAAATGTCACAATTCTGATATACGATCATAATTTCTCAGGATTGACTGCACCAATCTTATTCGAACTGGTCGCAATCGAAAGCTTGTATCCACATTATAGAATCAAAGTGCCGTTAGATTTTTGATTATGGCTTTAGTTCCTGAGCTATTTTAATCGAAAGTTTATTAGACGTGAAACTCCGGATAAGCTACTTGGTAGCGGCGCGGCCCCTGTATATAGGCAAGACATGTTGACAAGCCGGAAAGAATTTTTTTATATACTTGGCGTCGCGACGCTACCGCGTCGCTTGATAAGATAAAATTGTAACTATATTATACTTAATTTATATAATTTGATCAGTTTTTAATCTCTTCTCTACATATCTGATAAATAAATTAATAATTCATAAAAAATTTTTGTTAAAAAATACTAACTTTTACAGCGAAAATATCTTCTGCGAGTTTAAATTATTATTACAAATCGTTGATCTTCTTTATGGCTGCTCAAATCGTTGATATATACACATATTGAGCATATAGATCGGAACAGCGTTCCAGCTACAAGTTGACACTGTATAACACTGTGTCACACAGTGTATCACTGTGTTCCGTAGCTGGAAAGCACCCAATGGCTAGAATCATATTTAAATAACCGCACACAAGAAACAAAGTATGGTAACTGTATATCAAAAAAGAGCATGACGTTCCACGGAGTGCCCCAAGGATCGGAACTGGATCCCCTTCTTTTCATCTTGTACATAAATGATATTAAAAAACAATTGAAATACTGCGATTGCAAAATGTTTGCGGATGATACGGTCTTTTTCATAGATGACAAAGACATAGAAGAAGTAGAAAAAAAACTGAATTTTGATCTAACAAACGTAGTTGAATGGCTGGACAAAAATGCACTAAAGCTGAACACGACAAAAACAAAGTTCATGATAATATATGATATTCACAAATCAAACATGATAAACGTATGTGATATTAGAGTGTGTACACGTGTTTGCTCCGAGTGCCTCTTGTTAATCAGTTCTTTAGTAGTAGTAGTGGCCTTTTTAAGGCTCCCCGCTTACTAACATTGGCGCCTTGTGCTCAGCTGCTCGAATCGCATCGAGAACTGTTATTTGCGGACCTACTTGCACGTTATCTTTGTGTGACCCGCTTGCTTTTGGAGTGCGTAGCAACCCACCGTTATAGCCGGCCGGTCTCCCGGTCTGGCTGCTCCTTCTCCCGAAGGCATGTCGATTCAGGGTCTAAAGTCGGATCCCCAAACTAAATCAAAAACTATATCAGCTGACGCATTAACCAATTCGGTTAATAATAGAGCAGTGCTGGGATTTAGTTGCAACTTTCGGCCGGATTTCTTGACTCACGCCTATAGTTCCCCCTCTTACTGCTCGCTCCTTAGCAACGCAGCGCCGAACGGCCGTAACTAAGGAGCGCGTCACTAGTCTCAGGAACGTGCGTATCACAAATGTAATAACGCAATACCCTAGTATCAAAACTGCTCATTAAAATTTTCTATTTAATACTTTATTTCGTATTAATAACTAAAATAATCATTATTCTATTATTAGTTACGTATATGTTCTGTAACAATTTAAAATATTTATGTTTTATTCAAAGCTCCTAACGCACTGTTATATATCAATTTACATAAAATTATGTTATTTATTTTCACAATATATATTGAAATATGAAAATAAATATAAATATATTGAAATACGTTTTGATTAAATACGTTTTGATTAAATAAATATTTTAAATGAAAAATGGATGACGTTTCTCGTTCGTTGATGTTGATCCCGAAACTTTAGATATTCGCTCGCAATTAGTAAAGTTAATTGATGTTGATGCAAAAGATTGTAGTGAAGAAAAATTATTTAATGCATTTGAAATTGAAATGTGTAAACTACAGATCCCATTTTTAAATATTATTGCTCTCTCATGTGACAATGCATCTGTCATGATAGGAAAACATTTGCCTTTTAAAAAAAAATTGGTATCAAAATGCAAAAATTTATTAACATTTTCATGTCCTTGCCATTCCGCCGCATAGGCTGCGCACACTGCATGCGCTAAAATACCTGATTTTTGTGAAAAATTCTTAAGAAAAATTGTAAGTTATATTAACAGTAGTCCAAAACGTTTAGCTATTTTTAATGAAATATTATATTTATATTTATTCACGACTTGAGAAATCCGATCAATTTCTCCCTGGTGCATATTAGGTGACATTAGATTCGGCAGTATTTCTTTCTCATTAAAATAATAAGAAATGATGCAAACAATAAAATAAAAAAATTTAGAGAGTTAACTTTAAAATTGGTTTACTATGGAGGGATAAAAAATATATGGACAAATTTATAAATATGTATTTATATTATCATAGTTTTAAAATTGTAGTTTTAAATAAGACATTGCTGAAATAGGATCGAGAAGCATTCCCTATTTTTTTTTAAATGCCCACTGTGCAAAATGAAAGATATATATTATTTTTATATGTGTAATCTGTGGTATATAAATTCAGTTTTATCTCTGTTTTTATTACATTATTTATATTTTTATAATATATTTTCTCAGCTAATTTCAGTAATTAGCTGCAGCTGCCGAATAGAGTTCAGCTATTTCTCTCTCAGCTGTACTTTCGGAAATATTTTTACCAAAAATATTTATTCAATATTATATTAAGTAAAGTAGTGCGCTTTTTTCCGGTTTAACGTCAAAAATTATTTAGTACTTCTAGTGTCAAGGTCACTTTAGACGATCTATAATTCATGACTAAATAAGGATATAATTCTATTTATAATTTTTATTTAATTTTAATTATTTTGCAATTAATTTATAAATGTACTCACAATTTCTCGGATGTTCTTTAATATATATCTATGTTCTGTCCTTTATATTCTTCTATATTTTATATCTATCCTTTCTATCTATCTTCTGTTCTATCTATATTCTTTGGAAATATAAAAAATTGTTTTCTTTAATATTATATTAAAATTATTATATATAATATATATTATTATATATAACTTTTATATCTAATGTAACATTAAAGAAAACATTTTCTTACATTTCCTCTTGACGGAAGAAACCACCACCTTCTCGCAGTTTCCGTTGAGCAACAACATGTACGTTGTTCATTTATAAATTTGGCTTATATTAATATTTGATTGATTAATACGGTAGAATACTTTATATTATTGAAAAATAATGCTTTTCTTCTTTTATTTTACTACATATATATATTTATTATTATTAACAAAGTAAAAACTATACTATTAGAATAATTTATCCAAAGTAATATATAATTTAATTTTGTATTTTATGTTTTTCGTGCTAACAATAAGTTATCTTTTTAATCAACAACAGATCTTTTTCAATATTACTAATATGATTTTTGGGGAAAAAGGCGTACACGTTGGCCAAGAGTGGATTTTTATCATTTATATTCTTTCTATTCTTTATTTCTTTAATTAATTTACATCTTTTATATATATAGAATAAATTATAATGTAATTATAAGATTTATTTTATTAGTAATTTTTATGTGTTTACGCGAGATCTAATAGACGAGTCAAGCCGCGCTAACATATGATTCTCGAGAATCTCGAGAAAGCGTCAGCTATAGCACAGTATATACAGTAGCGCAACTTCCTGTCGGCACCTTTGATGTTAGTGTTGGCCAAAACGGAGTGCGCATGCGCGAAATAAGTAAGTTGGTCGGTAACGCCATCTGAACTTCTCTCTCGCTCACTCTCGTTTTTCGTTCTCTCTCTAACTCATTGATACATATGTAGCAATAAATAATAATCCAAAATAATGTATTTTAATAAAAAATATATACAGACAAATTGTTAATAATATATTTAAAAAAGGAAAAAAATAAAATAATACAAAAATATATATAATTATGCTAATATACAATATATTACATAAATAATTATGCTATATGCAAAATATATTACATGAAATAATAGAGAGAGCGAAAAAAAGAAAAGAAAATATTATTCAAAAAATGTTAAATGTATTATAAAGACAGTATCAAGAAAATATATATATATATATATATATATATATATATAAAGTTAAATTACAAATATAATTATATTAAATATTTGTAATCGTTTCGTAATCGCTTTGTATCAAAAACTCTGATAAATTGCGCGATCGTACAATAAATAACATATAATGTCATCTATTCCGCCAAATAAGGTAGGCAGTAGGCATTTAATTGGGTATTTAAATAGTGTGAGAGAGAACGAAAGAGTAGAAAAAAAAAGAGTAAGTGAGAGAGAAATTTAGATGGCGTTACTGGCCAACTTACTTATTTCGCGCATGCGCACTCCGTTCTGGCCAACACAAAATCGGGAGAGTTGCGCTACTGTATATACTGTGGCTATAGCTGACTGAACGACTGAAAGAAAGAAAGAGATAGCAGATTGTATGTCTGCGCTCGTCTACTGCCCGAAGCTAGCCGAGCGCACACGTACACGGCTTTTTCCTTGTGTGCGTTATCCCTTCCCACGCTACGGCAACAGGCAGAGTCTCAAAACTGGCATCCCTGCTGGCATTCCTGGTCTCAGGCTTCTCTCTGGCTTGAGTGTGCAAATACGCCTTGAGAGACAATGTTGTGTATATGATAACTGCTAAAAAATTACTTTTTTAAAAGAAAGTGAAAAAAAGCGCCAAGTGCACGCGCATAAGCGTCTTTTACTATAAAAGAACTCTTATACAAAATAGTGTTATTTTAATTATTTTAATACAAAAACACTGTCACATCCAAACTAAAAAGCTGTTTCACAAAATAGTTGTTTTAATTTTCTACAAAAATAATGTGATATATGATAAAAATATTGCGCCAAATAATAAAAATTTATGTTACAAAATTTATTTATTATTACTTCTAATATTAAGAATTGTATCAAATTGCAATGTGATTAAAATAGTAGAACATATTTAAGTGAAAGAAATTTTTTATTAAGAAAACAAATTTCATTATAAAATAACTTTTTAATTAGAAAAAAACTTGGCGCTGCTAAACTGAACATATGCTAATTAACGTACTATTTACATTTTGAATTTTTGCAGCGCCAAGTTTTTCTCTAATTAAAAAGTTATTTTATACTGAAATTTGTTTTCTTAATAAAAAATTTCTTTCACTTAAATATGTTCCACTATTTTAATCACATTGCAATTTGATACAATTCTTAATATTAGAAGTAATAATAAATAAATTTTGTAACATAAATTTTTATTATTTGGCGCAATATTTTTATCATATATCACATTATTTTTGTAGAAAATTAAAACAACTATTTTGTGAAACAGCTTTTTAGTTTGGATGTGACAGTGTTTTTGTATTAAAATAATTAAAATAACACTATTTTGTATAAGAGTTCTTTTATAGTAAAAGACGCTTATGCGCGTGCACTTGGCGCTTTTTTTTCACTTCTTTTTAAAAAAGTAATTTTTTAGCAGTTTAACTTTACACAGACTGCATTTCACCAATGTTATTTATACTTATCTCTTAGTTACATATGATGCATGACGAATAACTATATTTATCTATTTTTTTTAATAATTTATAAATTTTTATAATAAATTTATAAATACATTTATTTTTCAATGGAACTAGAAAAATTTTTCAAGCTGTTAAGATTTTGATAAGGTCTGCGGCAACACGTCTATTGCAAACCAACATATTGCATCCAATCCTTGTCTCAATACTAAAAAGAACAAAATAATCAATAATATCAGTTTTAATAATAAATTTCTTCTGTCAAATATATATACCAAATAGCATTCCGACAGATAGAAAAATACAACGTAACAAATCTATTATATTCATTAACAATACTAGAACATGCTTCATCTATTGCAAGCAATGCATTCGCATCGAAATAAGAATTAACTATAATATGTTGATTTGCAATAAACATGATGCCACAGGCTTTGTCAAAATCTTATCAACAGCTTGAAAAATTCTTCTACTTCCACTGAAAAATAAATGTATATTTATAAATTATTCATAAGACATGCATTAACTTTACACACAGACTGCATTTCACCAATGTTATTTATACTTATCTGTAGTCATATGATGCATGACGAATAACTATATGATGACACTCCTTTAACAAATGCATTCAAATATACTAGATTCTTGTGTGCGTATGCCTATATTACTGTTCGCAGTTATCCATACTGGTTTTTGACAGGTATTTGACGTTAAATTTTCCAGAGTGCAACATTATATAGCATAGCACTCTTTCATTTATAAAAAAGTAAAGCTGCAAAATTCTTCCTGATACTTCTGGGTAGTTGAATCTATAAAATACACACATACATATCTTATAATAAACATATTATAGAATACACACATCTTTTTTTTATAAATATATGTATTGCTATGTTTTGTTCTGTTTTTACATATACATAAATTACTTTTGTAATGTTTTAGTTTTCTCTAATATAAATGAGATATACTTGATCCAACTATCCACAAGTATTACGAAGAATTTTGCATCTTTACTTTTTTATAAATGAAAGCGTACGAACACTGCACCCGGCATTTTGCAAACTTAACCTATACCTGTCAAAAGCAAGTATGGATGCATGCAAGCAGTAACATCGAAGCGCCGTTAGCGCAATCTTTCGTCAAAGACGCCAACCGTACAAGAAATACATTGCCATTATTACATGTGTGTTGTGTACGTGTATATATACGTGTAGTATAATACTACTATATTCTATGCATGTGTTGTATACATATATAGCGGTAAAGGGGACGACGACGACGATGATGATGATGGAGATGGTGACGTTTCTTACATGAAAATTTCCACATTTCGACTTTGCTTCGTAATATCTTTGCTTTATAGAACATGCAGAGCGAAAATAAAGACACTTTCCTTATATAAATCGAACCCAAGCTATCGATTAAGCTTATCAAGAATTCGATCAGTTCAGCCGTTATTCAGATCTGGAAATCTAAGGTACTCTCAACTATCCGACTCGCGTATAGATACCCGGGGTGCCTCGCTATTACTATGCGTGGTCTTTGCTTCGCGTGACTTGGCGCGAGACACTACCGTGTCTCTTGATATGTGCATATGTATAAGATAATAATGTAAATGTAAGGTTATAAGAGTATATATCGCGCGGATAAGATAAAAAATGTTAAGATTATATAGTATATATCGCGGAATAATGGAACGAAAAGACGAAAAGTGATAAGAGTATCGCGGAATAATGCAACAACGAAGAGAAGTGATAAAGTGAAAAGAAATTATTAACGCGGAATAGTGTAAGGAAGAGAAGTGATTTCTTTTAATCGATGTTATATCGAGCAAAGTTTGGTTACATTAATAAAACTGTGCGAATACTTATACAGTGGAGTGAATCTGTGCATTATCAATTATAACATATTTGTGATAAATACATTATTGGAAAATGATTATGAATAAATCGAAGGAATATTTGGAGATTTTGGCTGGCCATGTTTTCGATAACGATAAGCTGGTAATTATACGCGCGAACGCGCATTCATGTATATAATGTTTATTTATATTTTATATATAAATGTAATTAATGCATAATTAATATTTTTAGGTTAACTTACAAATGGCTAAAAGCAATGAGTTTATATTAATATAGCAAAATAAATCTTGTGAGAATTCTATCAAAAATATCATGAAAACCACAGCATTGAATACACATTTTTATTATTTGGCTTTATATAGAATAATAAAATAATAAAATCATATTGAAGCACTTTTATAGTGTATACAAACATTTTGCGGATCTGGAATTACTCGCTACTTTTGGTTCTGAAAATGTGAATGTGTATTTATATTTTATATATAAATGTATTTAATGCGTAATTAATATTTTTAGGTTACTTAAAAATGGCTAAACAATGAGTTGCATATTTATGTTAATATAGCAAAACAAATCTTGGGAATTCTATCAAAAATATTATATTATATACAGTTGAATTGAAAGCGTCAGAGTTAGAGCCTGAAATAGAAATGTTAAGCATTAGTCAAAGAAGAGAAATAAGGTAATAATTTTGTCTATAAATTTTATAATAAAGGTTATTTATTTTCTTAGACTAAATTCTTTAGGGACAAGACTTATTGTTAATCTATTTACCTTTTTTTGACACAATGGTTGAACTTATTTTTTAAAACAATAAGAAACGTGGAAATTGATGGTTTATTCGGATAGAGCTGCCTTTTGCAATATGATGTTATCGGTATTTAATATTGTAAATAAAAAGATTAGAATTTTTGCAATACCTTTCCTAAGTAGTGCTTTAACATTTTGTAATTGGCACCTTCATGTTTCACATTTTCTAAAACTGCGCCGTAGGCTTCTGTTTTAACCAACGCAGCTGCCAAATTATTATAAACTTTTATACGATCCTCTAATAAAATCTGCAATTTAGTATCACTAATCAATTCTTCCTCCTCATTTTGATTCAAATTTGAACTACTTTTTGTCGATGACAGATATTCTAATAAATAATAATATTATATAGAGGCTCTCGAGAATAAAATCTAATGTAATAAAAGGGCAATAGAGCCAAGCGCGGTAAATAGTGCGCAACGGTGCTTTATTTTCAATATGACATATCAAATTAATAAACGGACGTTTCGGCTCCTTTTTTGAGCCATCTTCAGCGCAAAAATAACCATTAGTAAATAAAAATAAAAATAAAAAAACGGGTTCGCAGTCGCATGGTCTTAAACGGTTAAACGAACGCAGTTACAAATAATGATCTCTTACATTACCGCGACGCCAAACGCTATCACTTGTCCACGACGTTGTGAGGATGATTAAGTTAACGGTAGATAGGCCGAAAATTAAAAACTCCCAGTAGTATACAAAGTGTTACATCCTGGACCGGATTTTTTTCCACCACCAAATCAACTAGAAACATCAAAATCACCTATAAAATCATTCATAAAAGCAATAAAATTACAAAAACAACGAAGGACGCTTACGAAGTGATTAGATCCTTCTTATTTATCCATTGGTTATGTGTATTATCAAAGCCTAGCCATTTAACATAAACTTTATTAGCGCCTGAAAGGCTTAGTCCGAAGGACGCTTCCTTTTCTTTTTAGAGTGTATACAAAATAGAGTGATGAATTAATAAAAAATTTATATAATAAATGGAGAGGAAATGTTCCACATGTCAAATTAATAAACCACATTGTAATTTTGTTAAATCAAATAATTTAAAATGTGGAATCAGTTACACCTGCTATGAATATAAAAAACTTCAAAATGAAAAAATTACTTGTGATGTATGCTTTAAAGAAGTTCTAAAACGATATATGACTAGACATTTTAAACTAGAATGGCATATCAAGCTAGATAAATTTATTAATAAACTATTACAACAAGAGGTAATTATTTACTATAACGGACCCAGCTCCAATGACGTTGACCTTGACATATGTTGTCAAGGACATAATCTTGAGTAACTTTTCCTTATAACTTAATCGGCGGTCATTGTTTATTAAAAAGTTATTAACAATTAAAGTTTGAGAATTAAAACGTAATTTTTACATGAGTTTGTAATTTCCACGCAAGAAGCGAGATCCATCCGCATCAGGACGTTGTATAACTCAAATCAAATTTTCAGAAATAGGTTTGAGTTAGGTTATATCTTCCGAAAGTGGTGCCCCCCGAAGGGGGGGGGGGGGGCGGAACCCACTGCGTTCACGCATATACTTTCCCATTCACACAACAATCGTGAGGTGAACCTCGCTTCGCGTTGTAAAGCATATACGTGGACGCAATGGGTTCCGCCCTCCCCTTCGGGGGGCCACTTCCGAAAGGTATAGCTTAACCCAAACCAAATTTTAATTTTAAATCAGGAATAGGTTTGGGTTAGGTTATATCTTTCGGAAGTGGAGCCCCCCCGGGGGGGGGGGGGCGGAACCCACTGTGTCCACGCATATATTTTACAACGCGAAGCGAGGACCAACCCACAATTGTTATGTGAATGAGAAAGTGTATACGTGGACGCAATGGGTTCCGCCTCCCCCCCCCTACGGGGGGGTCCACTTCCAGAAGATATAACCTAACCCAAACCTATTTCTGATTTAAAACTAAAATTTGGTGTGGGTTACGTTGTATAACTTAAACCAAATTTTCGTTTCGAATCTAACTTTAACTTTAAATATCTTAAAAATTATAAGAGACCGCCGATTAAGTTATAAGGAAAAGTTACTCAGGATTATGTCCTTGACAACATATGTCAAGGTCAACATCATTGGAGCTGGGTCCGTTATAGTAAATAATTACCCAACAAAATGATGAATTATGTTCAGAACTTTCACAAATTTAAGAATGTTAAGAATGTTAATTCTAAAAATTATGTTGATAAAAATTTTCGCTAATAAATGTGTAACGCGGTCACCTCGCTCGACGCTCGGACCGGCTCGTCGGTGTCCGGGTTCGAGAGGAGGGGAGACTCAAGCTTACGAGACACAGTATAGGTAGAAAGAGATAGTTTATTCAGTTAGAGAAAGATAGATACAGCGTGCAGTGTCTGGCGATAGCGTGCGGTGAAGGCGGTCGCTGGTAGCAGGATCTGCGTAACGCGCAGGCGTGAAGCGATGGTCGCAAAGCGGTGAGAAGCGCAAGACAAGTGCGACGTGCAATCGTTCCGGTTTTATTTACAGGCGCGGACGGCGCGATTAGAACTAGAGAACTTATTACTAACCGGTCTTACAACTGACGGACTTAGTACTAGACAGGTCTTACTACTAGCAGGTCTTATAACTAGCGGACTTATTACTAGACAGGTCTTATTACTAGCATGCGGTTACAACTAGCGGACTTAGTACGAACAGGCCTTAAGACTAGGATACGGTTATAACTAGCGGACTTAGTACTAACAGGCTTACGACTAGCAGGTTTATTACTACGAGGCTTAGAACGGACTTATCTCTATCATGCGACTAATATTTACAGCGCGGTCTGTACATGCACTTATAAGCTACTGTCAGGTTAGGCGGCTAGGTATTGCCGGTAGGCTCGAGTGTCACGTCGAGCGCTGCCGGAGCAACGGAAGTCGGTTCAACCCGACAGAGCCAAGTACAGCCTTGGCCCCAGGTAGAGGTGGGAGCCGGTGCAACCCGGCGGGGTCGAGGGCAACCTTGACTTCAGGAACGGTGTAGGCAGGAGCCGGTCCAACCCGGCATGGGGCCGAGTGCAACCTCGACTCCAGGTAGAGCGTGTCGGTACAACCCGACGGAGCTGAGTTCAGCCTCAGCCCCAAGAGGTAGTAGGTAGTTGGAGAGATCGGTATCAGGAGCTGGTCGGGATAGGATCTGGTCCCGATGTCTCGGCCGCCCGGGCTTATATACCCGGCCGGCGGCCCCCACTGTGCGCCGTCGGTTCGGCGGTGGGAGTCGGTACCGCGTGGGGACCCCGCGAGAGCGAGACAGAGCGTGTCGGCGAGCGAGAGCGCATGCTGAGCGAGATAGCGCGTATCGAGAGGGAGAACGTATGCGTGCGGCAAGCAAGATGACCGTACAAAATCATGTATTGGATTTATGTGGTAATGTAATTGACTTACATACACATTATTTTCATAGTAATGTTGAGCATATTTTATCTGAGGATATAATATCTGATATAATAGAAATTATATATGTTCGGGAGTCGATCTCGACGAGATCGCCCGAATCTTAAGAAACGCTCAGAGATGAGCGAGAAGCGGTGTGTAACGCGAATCCGTAGATCCGCTGGAGGATAAGGAGATTGAGAAATGAGTCGAGTGCAGATGATAAGAAATGTTTTTCTTTATTTTGAATAATAGGAGCGAGCGACGGCACGTATTCCGCGATTCCGACGGAGATCTTCAAATATCCTGTTAATGTTTGCCCTTTTTCGCGGTTTGGAAATCTTGATTAAGAGCTTCTTGCTAGAAACTCTCGCGAGAGCGGAAATCTTGCACGCGAACGCCGTTTGTTGCTTGGCGCGAGGCAGAGGACATTCGCGGAACGGTTAACGCGCGTCGACTCTCGGACTCCACACTCTTAACACTTAACTTTTACGATGTCTTAGCACTAACTAAATTGAAGAATACAGTTGGAGATATGACCGAATTGACTGCCGCGAGAATATGAATGTGATCGTATGGCGAGACAATTCGGACCGAATTTGAGACGAGTAAGCCTACTGCGTACGCGACACGAGCGAGAATAATACACGAAAGAATATCATACGAGAAATGATGATATTAGAAACTATGATCGATTGCTATCGACCAGCTCGAATCGTTGTCGTAGGCAGACTAAATCGACCGACCGCGGAAACTCGCATTCTGCCGAAGTGAATAACAAGTTTTTCGGTATCGAACGTTCTCGAACCAGGTGTTTGTCACGGTTTTTCATTATAGACTAACGCGATCACGCATCGAGCGGGTGATCGCGACGCTTTTGCTCTCGCTCGTGTCTTGGTTTCTGAGGCACTCGTTTGAATATAATGGCAAAATTTAGAAACTAAATTTTAATGTTTCAATTTTGAACATACCGCCCGCCTTGGAACGATAGTTCCAAATTGATCGAGATAACCATTGCAGTAAACGACAAGAGCGCACGCCACAAGTAACATGAGATACATAAGCGAAAAGACGACAAATGACGCGACGTGGTTTGACGCGCTGAATTTGCCGCCCGCCTTGGCGGAATGACGCTCGCCTTCTGACAATTTTGTGCTTAAGTCTAATGAATTACAATAAATGAAACGCAACGCAGCGAAGGTGCCTAATTGCTCGTCGCCTCACTATTGACCGGTAATCCGCACAGTTTAACAATCGGTCTTTTGAATTCGGAGGTGGCCGTCTTGACAGTGACGACCCGTACGAAGCCGTCGGAGCCGGGGTGACAGTGTGTCACGCGGCCCAACTCCCATTTGCAGGGGGGTAACAGTGGATTTCGCAACAAGACAAGTTGCCCGGTTTTGATCGGTGGCTTGACCTTTCGCCATTTTGCTCTTTGTTGTAACGTATTTAAATAATCGTTACTCCATAGCTTCCAAAATCGCTCGGTAATGTGTCGAACGAGCTGCCACCTCGAAAGACGATTTTCGTGGAGATCGAGCAATGATGGTTCCGGGTTTACAGTAAGCGCTGATCCGATTAAGAAATGACCGGGAGTGAGGCACTCGTAGTCCTCAAGAGTGTCGGAGAGAGGCGCTATCGGCCTGGAATTAAGACACGCTTCGATTCGACATAGTAAAGTCGAGAATTCCTCGAATGTTAGCATATGAGTCCCTAACACGCGTCGCAGATGCGTTTTTTTTACGCTACGGACGCCCGCCTCCCACAACCCGCCGAAATGCGGAGCAGACGGGGGAATAAATTTCCATGTCACATTATCGGAGGCGGTCAGGTTCAAGAAATTCGGATCTCGTACTGCTGACCGGTACGCGACGGTCAGTTCTCGGTCCGCCCCGACGAATGTTGTCCCATTATCCGAATACATATTTTGTGGTAGACCGCGGCGAGCACAAAATCGAGAGTAAGCATTCAAGAAAGCTTGAGTGGAGTAGTCGCTTACCAACTCCAAATGTATTGCCTTTGTCGCAAGGCAGATAAAGAGCGCGATGTATGCTTTACGCGACGTAATCCCTCGTCCAGCGGAGGCCCGAATTTGCACGGGTCCGGCGTAATCGAGGCCGCAATGCAAAAAACATCAGACTGCCGCTGTCACGCGTTGTTCGGGAAGATCTCCCATGATTTGTGTGGGAATCGCGGCGCGTTCGCGAGTACACACAACACATTTGTGAATTACAGATTTGACGATATTACGAGCGCGAATTATCCAGAAATTGCGGCGCAGAACATTTAGCGTGAGTTGCGGTCCGGCATGTAACGCTCGTAAATGAGTTTGATTCACGATAAGTGTGACTAACGGGTGTGACGCAAGAAGGATCGGATGTCGAACGGACAATGGCAAAGGAGCTTTTTTAAGCCGTCCCCCTACGCGCACAATTCCGTCCCGGTCAAGAAACGGTCGAAGAGAGAGAAGTGAGCTTCTCGACGAGAGGCTCTGATTTCTTGACAGCGCGTTTATTTCCGTCGGAAATACGTCGGCTTGAATTCTCTACAACGCGAAGACGCGTAGTAGAGCTACTTTCCCGGATCACCCCATGATGCGTGAGATAAACATGTTGCTCGATTTGACTTTGAGCTTTCGGCGCGGGCTGCATAGCGGGCCCAAGTCCTTGAAAATCGGACATGAATGCGCGATATTCTGTCGCGATTTCCGGTTTATCGCGAAATCTGCGAAATGATGAATTGAGCAATTTTTTCGCGTGAATCTTTTAACTTCCGATTTCAATCGGAGGTCCCTTCTTGAACGGTAGCCGCACGACATACCGTCCGTCAGACTCGCGATAATGCGTTAAGCGAAAATGCTCTTCACACTGCTTTTCTTGCGGTGTGAGATGATTTTGTCGTGGGAGTTCCTTGGTCTCCCAAAACCGATGAATTTCCTCTTCGAGCGAGGGAGAGCCGACGACATGATGAGTTGAAACGCGATTGAGAGTGCAGTTTCCAGAAAGAATTGTCGGCTTTGAAAGATTATTCGTCGTTGATGACGTAAGAGGTCCCGAAATTATCCATCCGAGGACGGAATTTTGAGCGATGGGTTGTCCGACGCCTCCTTTGCGAACACCGTCGAGAATTATATCGTTATAAAGGTCCGCTCCGATAATGATATTGATAGGATCGGGACTCGTCGGATCCGCGTCTGCTCGCGGCAAATCAACAAGGTACGAGAGTGACGAGATATCCACGTTCTGTTTCGGAGTATAAGAAGTTAACGATTTCATAATAAGCGCGGTGGTAGAAAGCGACGGAACGAGAGAATTGCGAGGAGAAACGAATATGTGAGTCGCGTGTTGAAACGTCCCCGCGTGAATCCCGCCGACGGCGGAAACGGAGATCGGCATGCGAATGCGTTTCACGCGCATGAGTTGCGCTAAACTTTCCGAAATGAATGTCATTTCCGAGCCCTGATCGAGGAGCGCTCGAACGACAGCGGTACGACCGGACGGACAGCGCACCGTTACCCAGGCCGTCGCTAATAAGATGGGTGATCGCTTTCTCGTTGAGGCGATCAGAGAATTTACTTCCGGTGTCGAACCGGACAGTTGAGGCGACGAGCAATTCGGCATAATAGTTTTCGAGGAACTTGAGCCCGAATCCGAGTCAACGTGTAGCATCGAATGATGCTTTTTATGACAAACTCGACATGTGTATTTGCTCCTACATGCTTGAGCTGAATGCTTCGAGCTTAAACAATTAAAACAACGTTTTTGCTGCTTAACGATATCTCGACGTTGACTCGCATTCTTGTTCACGAACGCAGGGCATACATTAAGAAAGTGTCGCTCTGAACATAATGGGCACTGCGATTGTGCGCTAGAGGATACGGTTGCGGCATGCACTCGCGAGGCTGCGACTGGTTTTACACCGGTTTTAACGGCTGACCCGGGGGCGGCTGCCCTTAACGCGCGAGTGCGAGACTCGATAAATTCGCTTAAAGTTTCGTGAGACTGCGGGGCATCTTTATGGGCGATGCTTAGTTCCCAAGCTTTGCGCGTTACCGGATCTAATTTTTGCACAACGATATGAACGACAATATCTTCCCAGAGTTCCTCCGGTTTTCGATTGAGGGCTTTCAATGATGCCATTGCGATATTCACTTTGTCGTTTAAAGTCTGCAGCTCGGTGGCAGATTCGCGCGAGATAGACGATAAGCTGAGCAAGGTCGAGAGATGTTTGTTTATCGACCGCCTTTTGTCGTCGTACCGTTTGGTCAACGCCTTCCATGCTATTTCGAAATTAGCGGCGGTAACCGACAGATTCGCTATACATTCTACCGCGCGACCCGTTAAACACGATGATAAGAAATGCATGCGCGCGAAATCATTCAAGTCCGAATTTTCTCGAATTAGCGTCGTAAATCGATCGCGAAATTGTTCCCATTCGTCGTAATTGCCGTCGAACGGAGGCAATTTGATGGGCGGAAGATGCGATAATGAAAACGCGGACGCGTCCGCGGGCAGCCTCGTCGAGGACAGAGATGGGTTTGGACTCACGACCGGCTCCATTTCCTCCAGGATCTCCGCCATGTGGTCCAGAGCGTTTTGGTAGGCTGCGTAGGTCGAGTCGAAATGATGCTCCTTGAAGTAGCTAAAGGACGACCGGGTCGCTTCCGGGATCCTCTGCATCACGTCGGCATGTCCGTTAGAGAATTGAATCCAGACCTCTTTTAGCGATGAAATCCTCGAGCGCACCTTAGCTGGAGTTAGATTGCTTCTCCCGATTTTTTTGAAGTTGTCGAGGTAGCGTTCTATGGAACGCTGATACTGCTGCTGAAGTACAAAGTGCTCCGACATCGTAGATGTCTCGGAATGTCACACACTCGCGAACTTATCCTCCACACACGCTCCTATCCGGCTCGAAGGACCAATATGTTCGGGAGTCGATCTCGACGAGATCGCCCGAATCTTAAGAAACGCTCAGAGATGAGCGAGAAGCGGTGTGTAACGCGAATCCGTAGATCCGCTGGAGGATAAGGAGATTGAGAAATGAGTCGAGTGCAGATGTTAAGAAATGTTCTTTTTTATTTTGAATAATAGGAGCGAGCGACGGCACGTATTCCGCGATTCCGACGGAGATCTTCAAATATCCTGTTAATGTTTGCCCTTTTTCGCGGTTTGGAAATCTTGATTAAGAGCTTCTTGCTAGAAACTCTCGCGAGAGCGGAAATCTTGCACGCGAACGCCGTTTGTTGCTTGGCGCGAGGCAGAGGACATTCGCGGAACGGTTAACGCGCGTCGACTCTCGGACTCCACACTCTTAACACTTAACTTTTACGATGTCTTAGCACTAACTAAATTGAAGAATACAGTTGGAGATATGACCGAATTGACTGCCGCGAGAATATGAATGTGATCGTATGGCGAGACAATTCGGACCGAATTTGAGACGAGTAAGCCTACTGCGTACGCGACACGAGCGAGAATAATACACGAAAGAATATCATACGAGAAATGATGATATTAGAAACTATGATCGATTGCTATCGACCAGCTCGAATCGTTGTCGTAGGCAGACTAAATCGACCGACCGCGGAAACTCGCATTCTGCCGAAGTGAATAACAAGTTTTTCGGTATCGAACGTTCTCGAACCAGGTGTTTGTCACGGTTTTTCATTATAGACTAACGCGATCACGCATCGAGCGGGTGATCGCGACGCTTTTGCTCTCGCTCGTGTCTTGGTTTCTGAGGCACTCGTTTGAATATAATGGCAAAATTTAGAAACTAAATTTTAATGTTTCAATTTTGAACAATATATAATATCATTTTAAATAAATTTGCTAGCTTTAATGCAAAAAACACTAAATTTACATTCGATAGAGTTATTCAACTTGATTTACAGTCCGATAAATACACCCCTCTTCGAGGTGGAACTTATGTTAAATTACCCAAATATATTATAGCAAAAAAATGCTGCATTAATGTTAACAATAGAAAAACTAATAAATTTAAATGCGAGAATCAAGAAAATCTTAGATGTTTTGAATATGCATTAGAGAGTATACTTAATCCTGCTGATGATCATGTAGACAGACCTTACGAATATGATATATCAAAGTATTAAATGTTAAATATGAATTATCCTGTACAAATTATAAAAGAAAATTCGAAAAAATATGAAAATTTTTTAAATATAGCTATAAATGTTTATCGAGTGGATGAGAATAATGATAAGTCGAATGCAAAGAATTCAAGAACCGAAGGTTCGTCGGTTACTATTGGACAAGCTATTGTAAGTGATAATTATAAAGATAGAAAATGTATAAATCTTTTAATATACAAAGAGCATGTAGTTGGAATTAAAAATATGAGTGCTTTATTAAGAGGACAAATAATAAAAAGACACAGAAAGCGATACTTGTGCGAAAAATGCAACGATTCATTTGAGAAAGAAGAAAAGTATAATGATCATGTTGCTCTGTGTATATATGAAAAACAAAAGATAAAAATGCCCACTAAATTAAATAGACAATATTTTTCCATAGGTGCGGAGCAATATCATCCATATACAATTAGTTCAGATTTCGAAGCAACATTACAAAAATCAATTATGAAGAATGTCATTCATGAACATAAGCCGAATAGTTTCTGCTTTGATACAATAGACGAAACACAATTAATAAATAATGGAAGTGTTAAACAGTTAATGAATGAATTTAACAACCTTATTGTTAAATATGCAAAAAGATATTATGAACTTAGAAAAATAAATAAACCAATAGCAATGACAAAAGAAGATATTGATAATTTCAGAAAAGCTAAAAAATGCCATATTTGTAATGGTGAATTTGTAAATATGAAATTAAGAAATAATGAATTTAATGAAAAATTAATAAAAGTAAGAGATCATGATCATTATACAGGACGTTATCGAGGAGCAGCGCATAACAACTGCAACTTAAAACTAAGATTACCAAATTTTGTACCAATATTGTTCCATAATTTGAAATACGATTCTAAATTATTTCTAAGATGGATTCTGAAACTAGAGGCTAAATACACACGGAAAAATAAGAAAGCTCTAAATATAATGCCAAACACAAAAGAAAATTATGTTACAATTTCTATAAATAACGTAGTTGTTGATCAATATGAACAACAGTATGACGTATCAAAATGTAAAGTATGTGAAAAAATATATAAGAATGAAATTATTGAAACCTGTAAAGAATGTGATTTGGAAACATATATTAAAAAGAAAGGGGATATTAATAATATACATATGGAGGTGAGATTCATTGATACATTTAGATTTATAGACAAAAGTTTAGATTCATTAATTAAAAACTTACTCGACGTAAACGATTGTTTTTGTTCACGTTGCAAATCTGTTCAAGAAATAACAAATATGAAGTTACTTCCTATAAACGAACATGATGTACTTAAAATGATTGCAAGATGCAAAAAATGTAATGGGAATGTATTTAAACCTCTTGATTATTCTAAATTTAAAACTATGTTAAAGAGATTTAAAAAAGAAGACTTACATTTAGTTTTACAAAAGGGAATTTATATGTATGAATGGATGGACTCTTATGCTAAAATGTATGAGTTATATTTGCCCAGCAAAAGTAAAGAATGGTATTCAACTTTAAATGATGAAAATGTGAGTCCTTCTAAACTTAAATTTGCGCATAAAGTATATAGACATTTTAAATGCAAAAATGTAAAAGAATATCATAATTTATACTTGAAATTAGATACTGTTTTATTACATGATGTTTTTAACAACTTTAGAGAAAAATGCTATAAAGAATATGGTCTTGACCCTGTATATTATACAGGGTGGTCCTCGTAACGGTCGCCACGATTTTTAAGGCACTTACAATAATCTGACATAAAAAAGTCATAAACAGAAATTTATCAGTTTCTAACCGGCAACAAATTGCAATAATAAAAATTGACCAAACATTTTTTTTTCCATAAAAATCAAGGTCACCTTCAATTTTTAAAATGGAACTGCCTACTTTTTATTGCATATTCTTGTAGCTTATCTCGAGAGCTTTTCAAAACACTATAATAAAGTATTTTTTCATTAAGTACTTTTTGAGTTATTTTATATTTTATTCTGACATATTTTGATATAAAAAATAAAATATCTCGTAAAATATTTAGTTTTCGATAATCTTACCGTAATACTTTTATGTACAGAATAATGAGACAAATCAATTAGTAAAAAAAAATAATTGTTTTTAAGAAAAAGTATGTAATTATTTATAATGTATTTTTTTAAACAATTATTCGTTTTTTTTTTAACTAATTGATTTGTCTCATTATTCTGCACATAAAAGTGTTACGGTAAGATTATCGAAAACTAAATATTTTACGAGATATTTTAATTTTTATATCAAAATATGTCAGATTAAAATATAAAATAACTCAAAAAGTACTTAATGAAAAAATACTTTATTATAGTGTTTTGAAAAGCTCTCGAGATAAGCTACAAGAATATGCATTAAAAAGTAGGCAGTTCCATTTAAAAAATTGAAGGTGACCTTGATTTTTTATGGAAAAAAAAATGTTTGGTCAATTTTTTATTATTGCAATTTGTTGCCGGTTAGAAACTGATAAATTTCTGTTTATGACTTTTTTATGTCAGATTATTGTAAGTGCCTTAAAAATCGTGGCGACCGTTACGAGGACCACCCTGTATATCTGCTCCGCATTTTGCTAATGATGCTTCATTAAAATACACAGGACAAACATTAGAATTATTATCAGATAGAGAAATGTACGAAACATATGAAACTGGAATAAGAGGTGGAATATCTATGATTCCACATAGATATGCATTAGCTAATAATTGTTACTTTTATGATAATAAAATTGGAAAGACTGTTAAACTATCCAAAGAAAAAGCAATAGAAAACGGTATATATAACAGTAAAAAGCATGTTAGCTATATTTTATACTTGGATGCTAATAATCTATATGGGTATGCGCTTAGTCAACCTCTTCCTATAGGAGAATTTAAATATGAAGATGTAAATGATTTCACTCTTGAAACAATTAAGAGCTTACCCTATGATGGGGAATATGGTTATACATTTCTCGTTGATTTGGATATCCCATTGGAATTACATGATAAATTTAAAAATTATCCAATGTTACCCGAACATTATGTACCTAGTTATGATGAATTATCCGAATATCAAAAAGAAATGATATCTAAGGGAATAGGTAAAATACCAACTGGCACTAAACTTATGTGCACGTTAAAATCAAAGAATAATTATTTAATTGATTATAGAATGTTACAAGAATGTCTTAATCAAGGAATAATATTAAAAGACATAAAAAAAGTAATGTCATTTAGGCAAAAAGCAAGGTTGAAGTCCTACATTGACTTAAACACAAAACTTAGACAAGAAGCTAAAAATGATTTTAAAAAAGACTTTTTTAAACTCATGAATAATTCGGTATACGGAAAACAAATGGAGCAGGTAAGAAACAGATGCCAAGTGGACTTGTTTTATTCATATAAAAATTTTGCAAGGTGTAAAAATTATGAAGATAGACAAATAATAGATGATGATAAAGTTCTCGTGTATCGGAAAAAGAAAGAAATAACATTAAATAAACCCATATATGGTGGGTTTGTTGTTTTAGAGTTATCAAAGCTATTGATGTATAAGTTTTATTATAATTTTTTGAAGAAGAATTATGGTGATAAAGCTAAATTGTTAGGAACTGATACTGATTCATTTATTATTTATGTGGAAACAGATGATCTTTACATGGATATAAAAAACAACATACATTATTTTGATACAAGTAATCATAAAATCGATTGGATGCCACAAGTAAATAAAAAAGTAATCGGTTTATTCAAAGATGAATATCTCGGGATAGCTTTAAGAGAATGGGTTGGATTGCGGTCTAAAATGTATGCTTTTAGATACGATGAAACTGAAACAAAGTTTTGCAAAAATACTAAAAAGTTTATAACAAAAATAAAAGAGAAAAAAGTATGTAAAGGAATAAAAAGATCAAATAAAAAAAAAATGAAATTTGATATGTACAAAAACTGTTTGTTTGAGGGTAAAAACACAATTGAAACTATATACAATATTACATCAAAAGAACTGAAACTTTACACTGTTAAAACAAATAAAATAGCATTATCGGCATACGATGATAAAGTATATTTAAATAATAATATAGAAACGTCTCCTTTTGGTTATGAGAATACCAGGCAAAACCTGAAAGGTTTAGTCCAAGGGACGCTAATGTAGTTTGTTAAAGTCAAGAGTGTTAAACTCTGAATCAAGGGCGTCCTTCGGACTTAGTCTTTCAGACGTTTGACCTTCACAGCTAAGATTCAAAACTTAAAAAATGTGAGCGTAATGATTGACTTACATAAAGTGCGTCCTACGGACTAAGCGTCCTTCAGACATAGCATAAAGACTAAGCGTCGAAGCGCAAGCGTCGAATCGCTCGGATCACATATCACTCAGTAATTAGTCATGTTTAACTGTTATCTTCGTATGGCTCAGGGAGATAACACATGCCCAGTAATCTTGAGATTGCCGGTTCGAATCCGCCCAATCCAAGATTTTATTTACCAAGAGCGGCCGGCTTGGTAAATAATATGGTGTGTAAAAATAAAACTGAGCGGCGTTGTGTGTGTGTGTGTGTGTGTCCTGGCGCCAGGAATAGGAATAGGCAAACTTCCAGTTTTTCGACGAACCTTCGGTTCTTGAATGTGAAGCATTCGACAAGAGCTATACAATTCTTTCTGTCACATCTAGGAAACTAGATATGAATTAGAAAAGATTGTTTACCTCAGGGGCCCCTATAAGAGTGTTAAACTCTGAATCAAGCAATGAATTAAAGTTAACTGGAACTAAAAAAAAAAAAATCACCTGACGGTATGTACTCAAAATAAAAAAAAAACCAGCGCCGGCGAGCACATACCGTCAGGTGATTTTCCTCACAGAGGTTTTTGCATCCTTCGACTTAGTCTTTCAGACGCTTCCTTCGGCAATGTCCTAGCAGGAGGTCACTGGCACAGTGTTAATTCACTTGTAAACCTGTTTAAGATGTTCTTTTTTACTTTCAATTAATATTTTTTCCATACTGGAAACATTCTTAAGGGACGCTTAGTCCATAGGACGCTTATATTTATATAAGAAAATTATTTCATTCTGTTTCATGTAAGTCAATCATTACGCTCACATTTTTTAAGGGCTTGACCTGAGTTAAGTTCAGACCCTCTCCTTCGAAAGTAAGTTTTAATTTATTAAATAGATCTATGTTATCTCCAAAACGAAAATACATTACATTCGCGGGTTTGATATAAGCAGGTAATTTATTTGCAACAAATCTAAATATCGGTCCTTCCACAAAATTTGAATATACACACATATCAAGGGCGTCCTTTGGACTTAACGTCCCTTGGACTAAGTCTTTCAGGTGTCTTTCAGATGCTTGACCTGAACTAAGAGTGACTCCCTTCTGATTTTCCCCTTTGAATATAGTTTCTTTACCCGACTCTATAACAGCATATTGTGGAATATCAAATATTTTACCAGGATGGGTTATTATTAATTTTACAGGACTATATACCCTTGTTTCGTTATTATTCTTCTCAAATTTAAATTTGTTTATATCAAAAGCTAGCGGTACTTCTTCTATGAGATTTATTCTTTCTTCTTCTATAAGATTTTTTAAGTTTTGAATAGCAAATACACCCTGGATTAGTAAACCTAGATTAATTTTACCAGGTTCTTTTTTAATAAGAGAAAGTCCTTCATTTTCAGAGTTTAACACCCTTGATTCTATTGCGTCAAATATTTTGTTCACTAATTTATTGTTTTTATCAAATTCAACGCTAATAGAACTCACTTCTAAATCAATTTTATATTTTGGTACCCAGTTCTTTTTTCTGTTTCTAGAATATTTTTAACATTATATATGACATTCTTTTGAATATCTTCAGCTGAATGAAGACCTTGACCTAAATTAATAGTTATTGTATAATTTGTTAGTATCCTTCGGACATAGCCTTCCAGGCGCCTTTCAGGCGCATCCTCTAAATTTAGTTCTTCCGGCACAAATAAAAATGTAATTTCAGATGATAAAGCATCCTTCGGACTAAGCGCTCCCTGGACTAAGCGTCCTTCGGACTTAGCCTTTTCGGCGCCTTTCAGGTGCCCCTCAGACACCCTTTTGACTCTTAGACTTTCTGGCGCGTTATCATCTCCAGGAATATATATATCTACCAATTCTATTTCACCATACTTTATGTGTTTAAATTTATCGAAACTAAAGGATACCCTATCTTTTAAATTTCCTTTCAGTTTGTACAACATTTATTAGCAATTATAAATTATAAATTTATGTATATCTAAAGATTTTAATTTAATTAATTTAAAATTAATTAAAAATATTAACTATCATTCTACTCATAACCATATCATAAGCTATAGTCTTTTGGTTTACAAATACTACGTAACAATTTAATCCCTTAAAAGATTTGGAAGAATCAGCAATTAAAATTTTTGGTAATTTCTCTACAGTGGAAATACTCTTTGGTTTATTCCTCAAATCAATATTAAAAAAGCAATTATATTTTATAAAATTGTCAACCGTGTGAAACTGAGAAATCATTCTATCAGGACCATATAATGCTTCATCGTACTCTGAACTTGAACGATACAACTCGTAATAATCTCCTTTTTCAATTTCATAATTTTGAGGTTCGGAAGGATGTCTTTCTTCTCCATACAATATTTGAATATTCTTAATATTAGCATGGTTCCAATTTGTTGGATTCTCATTTTGGTCGTACAGAAATTTATCTTTTATAAAGAAAACAAATGCCCAGTTTGGTTCCTGAGTAAAAACAAAATCATTTAAGGGCATACGTAAAGTATTTAAATCGGGTAATCCTCGATATTCTACACACTGAAAGCATTTATATGTAAACGCATATTTACCAGCTAAACTAAAATGTTTCAATCCGTCTATCAAGTTTGTCGTTGTAATTTCATCATATTCAATATACCAAACTTTTAAACGATAACTTTCTAAATTAATTTTTCCGCGAGGCGGGGCTATTTCGGCGTCACTAAACGTAAACAATGAGTCACTCAAATCATCTTTTAAAGTCATTACAATGTGTATGTCTACACCAAATATAGGCCCACTTATATCATCAAAGAAACCGGAAATTAAATCACCCATATCAATTGTAGGATAAAACAAACCATCACCCTTAATCAAACCATATTTTTTCTCAGCGATAAAACCACTTGCTTGACCACTTCCTTCGCCTTCGTTTGAAATATTAGCGCGCTTTTTCAATGTACTAACATGACCAACGTTATAATTATTATCCAACTCAGTATTGAACATTGAAACTTTAATCAAACTCCACATGTACGCAAAATAATTGTTAACTAAAAAGCTAGTTGTACCTTCAGGATAAGCACTTCCATCTTCCTTTGTAAATCGTATTTTTGGTAAATTTCTTGTTTTGTTTGGCATAAAACCATGTTTATCATTAAATTTTATATGAAAATCATATTCCTTGCCATGCCTTTTAATTTCAGGATAAATATACTTGTATTGTAATTTCACAATTTTATCTTGATATTTTTCAAACAAAAGGTCTTGATGTGAACTATGTTTTGATGCCATTTATAAGATTTATTTTTTTGCATTTTGGAGCTTTCAATTTGCTATCAAAATATTCGTTATATTTTACGTATGTAATCTTCATTTACCATTTTTATTTTCTTTATGCTCGCGCATTGATTTTGTTTTTGTCTTACACTTTAGGCAATACATCAATGTCATTTACTTTCAGATGGGCCAGAAAGGCGCCCGAAAGGCACCTGAAAGGCTTAGTCCAGGGGGGGCGCTTAGTCCGAAGGATGCTTATAGTATAAAACATCCTTAATATCACCTATTCCGATTGTTTTTATTATATCTTTCCATTTTATTTTTTTAACTCCCAACAAATAAAGAACTATTATACATAAGTAACCACAAATAGCTGGATCACCTTTCTTTTGTACTTTCTTTGTATTCATAATGAGTCTATTTCCCCTGAAATAATTTTTCAATTCTATAGGCGCATCTCCCCCCACAGAATCAAAATAATATATATGATTTTTATTTTTAAAATAGCAAACCCAATGAAAAAAAAAGATTAACAATACCACACTCATTTTTTCTAATTTTCTTAGGTAATTCATTTAAATTTAAATAGACGTTTCTAAAATTAGGTATTTTAAGTTTTTTTTACATATTGTTTTATATCATCATCTGATAAAGCTTTTAATACTAAATTTTCAACTTCTTTTTTAGATAGGCTGAGTTCTGCACCTTTATTATTTTCCATTTGTCTAAATACTTTATTTGCATTTCTAATAGATAATGATGGAAATAGTCCATAATAATCAGTATTTGTTTTTTTAACATGTTTGAATTCAATTTAATTTTTTCACCTGTATCATAAAACCAAGCTTTCTTCAATTTTTGTTTTTGATAAGATGATAGGTTTAATTCCATTTAATAACGATATTTAAAGAGTGATGGTTGATATTTTGGTGTGTTGAAAGTTTCTTCACGTGGGACATCGAAATTATAATGTACAAATGGCATCATTTTATCTGCCCGAATTTTATCTACGTGGGTTAGTCCTTCGTCGCGTCCTTCGGATGCCTTATTATTTCTAATCTGTTCTTTTAATGTTTCATCCAGAAATTTGTTCTCTTTAACTGTTCTATATATATTCATACCCGAACTCATAAGATAATATAAACCAGCAAAAATCATTGGGAGAGTTGCTAACCAAGGAAAACCCCCTAAGTTCTCAATAGTCTTGCTTGACATCAATCCAGCTGTTTTATATGGATGATTTTGATCTTCATAATATTTTAAAATGTTCTTAGCTAATTGTGGATTTTTTTTATATATTTCCAATGCCCTCTTTAATAATGATAACAAATCTTTTTCACTCATGTATCCCATTCCTAATTTTGTTTTTAATTTCATGGCATTTGTAACAACCCACGCCCAAAATCTTTCCGACTTACTAGCATCTGGTGACAATACTCTCATCCACGCTGCTTGTAAAGTTTTATCTGCTTTCTTTATTTCACTATAATCTGCATTTGGGTTTGTATAATAAAAAAGATCATGTTGTTTGCAATGTTCATCTAAAGGATTTATTCCTTTCCACCCCTTTTTTATCTCTCCTCAACATTCGTAAAAGATCCACAAGCATTATATCCCAGTAAATGCATTTCTGGAACCTTTCCGGTTAGTTTATTTGAAAGTTTATTAATAAAACCACCCCCTTTTTTACTTCCTTTTCTAATTTTTGACTCACCCATTTCTTCCCATAAATATCTCAAAATATATTCCCATTTTGTATATTTATTTGAAGCTAGTCCTTTGCTAGGATCATTATCTTTATAAATTGCATTAGTTTTATAAATTATTAGGTGTACAACTTTGCTTCCGCCGTTTTCCTACAGCTGGCTTTAGCGGTAAGTAGTGGTCGAAATAAATAGATCATAGACGTCATGCAATAAACTTGGGCATCTGTCAACATAATCCCATAGAAACATTAGTTGATTTGTGTCTGCATCATAAAGTTATTCTCGATTGAAAATGTCAGTTTACGAGCCAAATTCTCGTCATTTGCGGGAGGTTTTAATTTTCTGCTTCAATATAAAGAAATCTGCGGCTGAGGCTCATCGAATGCTCTCAAATACTTATGGTGAGGCCGCTATTAGTGAAAGAACGTGTCGTGAGTGGTTTCAACGCTTCAAGAACGGTGATTTTCACGTCGAAGACCGGCATAGCGGTGGAAGAGAGAAGGTTTTCGAAGATGCAGAATTGGAGGCATTACTTAATGAAGACTCGAGTCAAAGTCAAGAAGAATTGGCACGATCATTGGGAGTGACTCAACAAGCAATTTCAAAACGCCTCAAAGACATGGGAATGATTCAGAAGCAAGGAAATTAAGTGCCATACGAGTTGAAACCGCGAGATGTTGAACGGCGTTTGTTTACTTGTGAACAGTTGCTTGAAAGGCAAAGACGGAATTCTGCATCGCATTGTGACAGGGGACGAAAAATGGGTTCATTACGATAACCCCAAGCGCAGAAAATCATGGGGATATCCCGGCCATGCTTCCACGTCGACGGCCAAACCGAATATTCACGGCTCCAAGGTCATGCTCTGTATTTGGTAGGACCAGCTCGGCGTAATGTATTATGAGCTGTTAAAACCGACTGAAACAATCACAGGCGATCGTTATCGAACGCAATTAATGCGCTTGAGCCGAGCATTAAAAGACAAACGGCCGCAATACAACGAGAGACACGATAAAGTGATTTTGCAGCATGACAATGCTCGAACCCATGTTGCGAAAGTGGTCAAGACATACTTGAAAACGTTGAAATGGGAAGTCCTACCCCACCCGCCGTATTCTCCAGACGTTGCTCCCTCTGACTATCACTTGTTTCGCTCAATGGCACACGGCCTGGTTGACCAGCACTTCCGGTCTTATGAAGAAGTAAGAAATTGGATCGATTCGTGGATCGCTTCAATAGATGACCAGTTTTTTCAACGCGGGATTCGTACGCTGCCCGAAAGATGGGAGAAAGTAGTGGCCAGCGATGGACAATACTTTGAATCATAAATGTATAACCAGTTTTTTACAATAAAGCCTCGAATTTCGGAAAAAAACGGCGGAAGCAAAGTTGTACACCTAATATATTCTTATACTTTTTTATAGCATCTTCACCATAAATATCTTTGAAATTATATGGTACTTTTTTTCTGTTAATAATTTTATAAAAGGATTAGTAAGTTGAGTTACTATTTTTATATTATTATCATCATAAAAAACAAGATTATCATTTTGTGTTACTCTTACAGTTTTATTCCCTATCATTAACCTATCATCATTGTCTCTGTCACGGCAGAATCCAAACGTTTCATCATAAAGATGGTTTTTATATTTATTCCATAAAGGACCCCCTTCTTCTTTAATTTTTGGTGACACTGGGAAAGTTGATTTTTTATGTGAATGGCTCGAGCTAACAGATAGTACCGCGTCCAAAGGGTGCTCGAAGGTCTCTTCAAATACTTCATCACTATCGTCAGTCTCTGTATAACCTTTAAGGATTTTTATTATTTCTTCAAGTTTGGTATCTTGATAAGGTTGTACATCTGCGGCGTCCTTCGGACTAAGCGTCCCTTGGACTAAGCATCCTTCGGACTTAGCGACCCTTGGACTAAGCGTCCCTTGGACTAAGCCTTTCAGGTGCCTTTCAGGCGCAGATTTTAGACTCGAGTCTAGTTTATCAATCAATATGTTAATTTCTTTATTCGTTTCATCCAGTCTAGAAGTTATTGGTTTATTTTTTTCCTCTAAATCTATACTTTTTTTAGTATTTAAATTTCTTGCATTTTTAAATGTTTTTCTTAATTCATTTTGCTTCTTTTCTATTTCAGCCAGTTCTTGTGGAGTTGTACGCATCATTTCATATGTACTTTTAAATGATTTATTTCCAAAATTAAACCCCGTTTTCATGTTAAAAACTGGAGATTTGCATTCAAGAACCGGAGGTTTGTTAAGTGGTTTTAACATCTTATGAGTACAGTCTGTATTTAACATCTTATGTGTACAGTCTGTATTTAACGGTTTTGTATTTGACGACGATGGTGAAGCATTCGACAATTCTGAATCAGTATTTAACAGTTGTCCTTTGTCGAAGAACCGAAGATTTGTCTCAAGAACTGAAGGTTTGTCTGATACATTACGTAAATTTCTTCCCATTTATAATAATAATATTAATCCATTATTTTTTTGAAAGAAATATTTCTCATTTTTTGTTTTATCAATTCCCATAAATCCATGTGGCTCTGACCAAGCTTTTTTACAGAACTTACAAAACTCTTCATACGTTAATTCAGAAGCCAATTCTTCATGTATTTTTCTGAGATTATCTCCAAACTCATTAAAAATAAACCACAGATTTGAATTTTTTCTAATTATAGGGTTTATTTTAGTGTATTTATGATATAATCCGAGAATACTAATATTTTTATGTCTTCCTTCACAATAATATCTTATTATTTTATTTTGATCTTTCAACATTCCATCATCAAAAATTACTAAACTATTTGATGCACATTCTTCTACCGGTAAAATTTTTTCCCAATTACCCTCAAATAAATAATCATTATCATATTTATCTTTTTCCAACTCTTTCTCTAATCCTACATAAGTAGGTTGGTCTATAGATGGACTATAAACATATAATTGCCTATATGGTAGCCATTTGTTTGCGACAAAGTTAGTAGATAAAAATGTTTTTCCACTACCCGATTCTCCTAAAATTATACCACGTACTACATCTGGAAAGAATCCGCCACCCCTTTTATATTTATCTATAAAATTAAAATGTTTCATTTTTAGATGATGTTTGGACATTTATTAATAATAAATGGAAGAGTATTTTAAAAAACGAATGTTTATTTTCATTATGCTCGCGCATTTATGTTTATCGAAAAAGTTATAAGTATTTTTTTAAATGTAAAATTGGTATATCACTTAGTAAAGCAATATTTGTGGCATCAAGTTTATCAGGTATTGCTGTTACACCATTATTTATAATAAGTGTCATATCTGTTATAATTGAAATATTAAATAATGAATTCAAAACATCATTAAAATTAATGGATAGGCTTGAAGAATATAAATTATCATTTAATTTTTATTGTGAGTTATTACATTTATTTGGGGCTCGACAAATATTTGAAGAAGAAATTCATTTACGTGAAAAAAATTTTATTAAAAATTTGAAATACTTTCCACGTGAAAAGTACTTAAAACAAATGAAGCTAAAAGGTTATTCTGTAATAAATGACCGTTAGTAAAAACGATATTATTGATGAATTACACAAACCAGCAAGGAGAAATTTTCCAAGAAGATCTACTATTACATTAGGAATCGATGATCTTTGGCAGGCCGATCTTGTTGAAATGGATTCGGGTAACTTAAAGGGAATATCCAAAATTAATAGGGGATATAAATATTTATTAACAACTATTGATACTTTTTCCAAATTTGCTTGGGCAATTCCTGTGAAAAATAAAACTGGAGAAAGTGTATCAAAGACAATGAGTATTTGTTTTAAAAACCTATCTCAAGGGGTTGACCTGAACTCACAGCATAAACCACCCAAAAATCTACAAACTGATAATGGGAAAGAATTTTATAATAAAGATTTTAAAAAACTCATGGAACAAAATAAAATTAATCATTATTCAACATATAGTGATAAAAAAGCTGCAATTGTTGAAAGATTTAATAGATCACTCAAAGAATTAATGTGGAAACAATTCAGTATACAGGGTAATTACAAGTGGGTTGATATATTACCAAATTTGTTGAATATTTATAACAATAGAAAGCATAGAACTATAGGAATGACACCATGTGAAGCGTCTGAAAGACTAAGTCCGAAGGATGCGTCCTACGGACTTAAAACTAGTAAACTGCCTGAGAAGTCGTCTGAAAGACTAAGTATGAAGGATGCGCCTGAAAGACACCTGAAGATGCGATTCAAAGTTGGTGATTATGTAAGGATTAATAAATTAAAGCATATGTTTGAAAAAGGATATACGCCTAATTGGTCAACTGAAATATTTCTAATAGATAAAGTTTTTAAAAACATACCTCCATATTATCGTATTAAAGATATGAAAGGTGAAGAGATTAAAGGAACTTTTTATGAACAAGAACTACAAAAAACTAAAATTCCAACTAACATCTATTTAGCTGAAAAAATATTAAAAAGAAAAGGAAATAAAGTTTATGTTAAATGGCTAGGCTTTGATAATACACATAACCAATGGATAAATAAGAAGGATCTAATCACTTCTCTCTCGTAAGCATCCTTCGTTGTTTTTGTAATTTTATTGCTTTTGTGAATGATTTTCGAGGTGATTTTGATGTTTTTTAGTTGATTTTGGTGGTGGAAAAAAATCCGGTCCAGGATGTAACACTTTGTATACTACTACTCCCACATGTTTATGTTCAAGTGGGTACGTAATGTACCTATAAATCATGATGGAGTGAAAATAGCAATGTGAGGGAGTCACATGAATAATGACAAAGTGTTACTTACAAGTAATCAGCGTTCCGCATAATGCGTGATAAAATAAATTAAGATGACGACTCACGGGTTACAAACGGGATAATGATATAAATCGTGAACGCAGTCCGGTGAAGGAAATAGATAACCACACGTATACAAACAAGATCGGCGTGACAATAAGAAGGTCTTAAAGTAAAAAGTACATAGATAAAAATAACAACAAAGTCAAAACCACAGTATGGATCAAATATAAATACAAAAATAAAAGCAAAATTCATAAAAATAATTCAAAAATAATATTTCAATAATATTTAAAATTCACTAAAATAAAATTCCAATAATATTAAAAAATTCACTAAAATAATATTAAAAATAAAGGATAAAAAGACTGAAAAATTTGTAAAATTGCTAGTCAGATTTTAGAAAGTTTTTCAAGAACAGGGATATACATGTCGGGAAGACCTTCCGTGTCTGTTTGCAAATTCAAACCGTTCTTCTGTCTTTTAATGTGTAAAATTTCGGTAATTAATCGCTTACGTAACCAAGGTTCATTATCTAGTATAGAGACATTATCCCAATCAAAGTCATGATTGGAACTTACCCTCGGTAATGACAGAATGACTGCTCGTACCTCTCCGAATATGATTTTTGTGTTCCGAGATTCGAGTATTTAACTGCCGCTTGGTCTGTCCCACATATGAGGCATCACAATCATTGCAGTTGATCCTGTATACGACATTCTGACGAGAGGACAATGGACAAGAATCCTTGTGTACCTTATTAAATGAGTTCATCTTATTCAGACTCCGATAAGAGAGTTTAACATTTAAGTCTTTAGTAATTCTCTTGAATTGTTTAGATATTAGAGGAACATACGGTATCGTGAAATAAGAGACAGGCTCCTCCGTGTGTTCTTCTTCGTTCGGGTTCGGATTAACCCTGTAACACAGGTATTTTAGGCGTTCGTGTAATACACGAAAAACAAAACACAGGGGATAACCATTGTCCAACAAAACGTTAATGACACGCTCAAAGTTTTTTTGATGGAAACTCGGATGAGATAATAAAAAAACCCTGTCAATAAGGCCGATGACAGTGCCTCTTTTTTGGCAGAGGGGATGATTAGATAAAAAATGGAGGTATCTTCCTGTAAAAGTGGGTTTACAATAACAATCGAAAAACAAGCGGTTCTCATTCAAAATCATAATAATGTCCAGAAAATTCAATCTGTTCTCCTCGCCCATCTCCATAGTGAATTGCAATCGAGGGTGGAACGCGTTGAAAGTATGTAGAGTATGATTAAGAAGATGAGAAGAAGCTGCCAATGCAATATCGTCCACGTATCTGACATAGAACGAAGGCGTAAACTTTAGGGAAGCGAGAGCACGAGCCTCAAGGTCCTGCAAAACAATGTCCGCGATAATAGGAGAAAGCGGAGATCCCATAGGAGTACCGAAATTCTGTTTGTAAATCACTCCATTAAAAGTAAAAAAGGTTGAATCCAAGATCATTCTGACCGCAATGATAAATTCAGACTTAGAGATATTGCAGTTCCCGGAAATATGATCCCATCTGACTGAGACACTGTCAAATGCCATCTCAGTTGGAACGTTAGTGAACAACGAAACAACGTCTAAGGAAATTAGTCGGAAATCACTATTGATATTTTTGTCAGAAAGTCTTTTGACCAGTTCGAAACTATTAGAGACGTGGCTAAGGGCAGTAGGAAAACTCTTAAACATGACGCAATGTAAGAACGAGGCCAAATTGTATAAAGGACTATTGACAGAAGAGACAATCAAACGGAAAGGACAGCTAGGTTTGTGGACCTTAGGGAGCTCGTATGCTCTAGGTAACAGGCCGTCGCTGCAATAAAGTGACCTATAAGTAGAAGGCGATATGAATTCCGAGTTCTTCCATCTTGTCAGTAAGTCACGTAGGCGGGAAGTAAGATTTTTCATAGGATCTTTTTTCACGACATTATAGGTGTTAGTGTCCATAAGTAGTTCTTCAATTTTATTAAAATATTCATGTTTATCAAGTGCAACCGTAATGTTTCCTTTGTCCGCACGTGTGACAATTAAGTTGTCATTCCGTTTAAAAAATTCCTCGCAAGTGGAGAATAGATGTCTAATATAAGTGTTGAAATCACTTTCGGGAAAAGAATAATTAGGAAGGTTGTTGATAATGTTTATAGAGCGGTTTCTGATAGTTATTTGTGTTGCGGAAGGAAGTTTCGTGACGTTGCACTCAATATTTTTTATAAAGTCCATAGTTAATTTGTCTCTGTTAGAAAAAGAGAGATTAAAGTTATCATCCAGTTGTAGGAGGCATTGGACGTCCTCAGGAATCTGGATCGAGGACAAATTAACAAACCACTTTTTATTAAGTGGTAAAGGCAGCTGCGGTCTGCCCTCAAAGAAGCTCGGATCAACACGAACCTCGGAACCCCAACCATGTGCACCATTTCGGTTGTTGAATGGTTTGAACGAAAAGTTTTCAGTCTTTTTATCCTTTAATTTTAATATTATTTTAGTGAATTTTTTAATATTATTGGAATTTTATTTTAGTGAATTTTTTAATATTATTGGAATTTTATTTTAATAAATTTTAAATATTATTGAAATATTATTTTTGAATTATTTTTATGAATTTTGCTTTTATTTTTGTATTTATATTTGATCCATACTGTGGTTTTGACTTTGTTGTTATTTTTATCTATGTACTTTTTACTTTAAGACCTTATTATTGTCACGTCGATCTTGTTTGTATACGTGTGGTTATTTATTTCCTTCACCGGACTGCGTTCACGATTTATATCATTATCCCGTTTGTAACCCGTGAGTCGTCATCTTAATTTATTTTATCACGCATTATGCGGAACGCTGATTACTTGTAAGTAACACTTTGTCATTATTCATGTGACTCCCTCACATTGCTATTTTCACTCCATCATGATTTACAGGTACATTACGTACCCACTTAAACATAAACATGTGGGAGTTTTTAATTTTCGGCCTATCCACCGTTAACTTAATCATCCTCACAACGTCGTGGACAAGTGATAGCGTTTGGCGTCGCGGTAATGTAAGAGATCATTATTTGTAACTGCGTTCGTTTAACCGTTTAAGACCATGCGACTGCGAACCCGTTTTCTTATTTTTATTTTTATTTACTAATGGTTATTTTTGCGCTGAAGATGGCTCAAAAAGGGAGCCGAAACGTCCGTTTATTAATTTGATATGTCATATTGAAAATAAAGCACCGTTGCGCACTATTTACCGCGCTTGGCTCTATTGCCCTTTTATAATATTAGATTTTATTCTCGAGAGCCTCTATATAATATTATTATTTATTAGAATATCTGTCATCGACAAAAAGTAGTTCAAATTTGAATCAAAATGAGGAGAAAGGGACGGTTAGTGATACTAAATTGCAGATTTTATTAGAGGATCGTATAAAAGTTTATAATAATTTGGCAGCTGCGTTGGTTAAAACAGAAGCCTACGGCGCAGTTTTAGAAAATGTGAAACATGAAGGTGCCAATTACAAAATGTTAAAGCACTACTTAGGAAAGGTATTGCAAAAATTCTAATCTTTTTATTTACAATATTAAATACCGATAACATCATATTGCAAAAGGCAGCTCTATCTGAATAAACCATCAATTTCCACGTTTCTTATTGTTTTAAAAAATAAGTTCAACCATTATGTCAAAAAAAGGTAAATAGATTAACAATAAGTCTTGTCCTTAGAGAATTTAGTCTAAGAAAATAAATAACCTTTATTATAAAATTTATAGACAAAATTATTACCTTATATCTCTTCTTTGACTAATGCTTAACATTTCTATTTCAGGCTTTAACTCTGACGCTTTCAATTCAACTGTATATAATATAATATTTTTGATAGAATTCCCAAGATTTGTTTTGCTATATTAACATAAATATGCAACTCATTGTTTAGCCATTTTTAAGTAACCTAAAAATATTAATTACGCATTAAATACATTTATATATAAAATATAAATACACATTCACATTTTCAGAACCAAAAGTAGCGAGTAATTCCAGATCCGCAAAATGTTTGTATACACTATAAAAGTGCTTCAATATGATTTTATTATTTTATTATTCTATATAAAGCCAAATAATAAAAATGTGTATTCAATGCTGTGGTTTTCATGATATTTTTGATAGAATTCTCACAAGATTTATTTTGCTATATTAATATAAACTCATTGCTTTTAGCCATTTGTAAGTTAACCTAAAAATATTAATTATGCATTAATTACATTTATATATAAAATATAAATAAACATTATATACATGAATGCGCGTTCGCGCGTATAATTACCAGCTTATCGTTATCGAAAACATGGCCAGCCAAAATCTCCAAATATTCCTTCGATTTATTCATAATCATTTTCCAATAATGTATTTATCACAAATATGTTATAATTGATAATGCACAGATTCACTCCACTGTATAAGTATTCGCACAGTTTTATTAATGTAACCAAACTTTGCTCGATATAACATCGATTAAAAGAAATCACTTCTCTTCCTTACACTATTCCGCGTTAATAATTTCTTTTCACTTTATCACTTCTCTTCGTTGTTGCATTATTCCGCGATACTCTTATCACTTTTCGTCTTTTCGTTCCATTATTCCGCGATATATACTATATAATCTTAACATTTTTTATCTTATCCGCGCGATATATACTCTTATAACCTTACATTTACATTATTATCTTATACATATGCACATATATGCACAACATTGTCTCTCAAGTCGTATTTGCACACTCAAGCCAGAGAGAAGCCTGAGACCAGGAATGCCAGCAGGGATGCCAGTTTTGAGACTCTGCCCGTTGCCGTAGCGTGGGAAGGGATAACGCACACAAGGAAAAAGCCGTGTACGTGTGCGCTCGGCTAGCTTCGGGCAGTAGACGAGCGCAGAAATACAATCTGCTATCTCTTTCTTTCTTTCAGTCGTTCAGTCAGCTATAGCTGACGCTTTCTCGAGATTCTCGAGAATCATATGTTAGCGCGGCTTGACTCGTCTATTAGATCTCGCGTAAACACATAAAAATTACTAATAAAATAAATCTTATAATTACATTATAATTTATTCTATATATATAAAAGATGTAAATTAATTAAAGAAATAAAGAATAGAAAGAATATAAATGATAAAAATCCACTCTTGGCCAACGTGTACGCCTTTTTCCCCAAAAATCATATTAGTAATATTGAAAAAGATCTGTTGTTGATTAAAAAGATAACTTATTGTTAGCACGAAAAACATAAAATACAAAATTAAATTATATATTACTTTGGATAAATTATTCTAATAGTATAGTTTTTACTTTGTTAATAATAATAAATATATATATGTAGTAAAATAAAAGAAGAAAAGCATTATTTTTCAATAATATAAAGTATTCTACCGTATTAATCAATCAAATATTAATATAAGCCAAATTTATAAATGAACAACGTACATGTTGTTGCTCAACGGAAACTGCGAGAAGGTGGTGGTTTCTTCCGTCAAGAGGAAATGTAAGAAAATGTTTTCTTTAATGTTACATTAGATATAAAAGTTATATATAATAATATACATTATATATAATAATTTTAATATAATATTAAAGAAAACAATTTTTTATATTTCCAAAGAATATAGATAGAACAGAAGATAGATAGAAAGGATAGATATAAAATATAGAAGAATATAAAGGACAGAACATAGATATATATTAAAGAACATCCGAGAAATTGTGAGTACATTTATAAATTAATTGCAAAATAATTAAATTAAAAAAAATTATAAATAGAATTATATCCTTATTTAGTCATGAATTATAGATCGTCTAAAGTGACCTTGACACTAGAAGTACTAAATAATTTTTGACGTTAAACCGGAAAAAAAGCGCACTACTTTACTTAATATAATATTGAATACATATTTTTGGTAAAAATATTTCCGAAAGTACAGCTGAGAGAGAAATAGCTGAACTCGATTCGGCAGCTGCAGCTAATTATTGAAATTAGCTGAGAAAATATGTTATAAAAATATAAATAATGTAATAAAAACAGAGATAAAACTGAATTTATATACCACAGATTACACATATAAAAATAATATATATCTTTCATTTTACACAGTGGGCATTTAAAAAAAATAGGGAATGCTTCTCGATCCTATTTCAGCACTGTCTTATTTAAAACTACAATTTTAAAACTATGATAATATAAATACATATTTATAAATTTGTCCATATATTTTTTATCCCTCCATAGTAAACCAATTTAAAGTTAACTCTCTAAATTTTTTTATTTTATTGTTTGCATCATTTCTTATTATTTTAATGAGAAAGAAATACTGCCGAATCTAATGTCACCTAATATGCACCAGGGAGAAATTGATCGGATTTCTCAAGTCGTGAATAAATATAAATATAATATTTCATTAAAAATAGCTAAACGTTTTGGACTACTGTTAATATAACTTACAATTTTTCTTAAGAATTTTTCACAAAAATCAGGTATTTTAGCGCATGCAGTGTGCGCAGCCTATGCGGCGGAATGGCAAGGACATGAAAATGTTAATAAATTTTTGCATTTTGATACCAATTTTTTTTTAAAAGGCAAATGTTTTCCTATCATGACAGATGCATTGTCACATGAGAGAGCAATAATATTTAAAAATGGGATCTGTAGTTTACACATTTCAATTTCAAATGCATTAAATAATTTTTCTTCACTACAATCTTTTGCATCAACATCAATTAACTTTACTAATTGCGAGCGAATATCTAAAGTTTCGGGATCAACATCAACGAACGAGAAACGTCATCCATTTTTCATTTAAAATATTTATTTAATCAAAACGTATTTAATCAAAACGTATTTCAATATATTTATATTTATTTTCATATTTCAATATATATTGTCAAAATAAATAACATAATTTTACGTAAATTGATATATAACAGTGCGTTAGGAGCTTTGAATAAAACATAAATATTTTAAATTGTTACAGAACATATACGTAATTAATAATAGAATAATGATTATTTTAGTTATTAATACGAAATAAAGTATTAAATAGAAAATTTTAATGAGCAGTTTTGCTACTAGGGTATTGCGTTATTACATTTGTGATACGCACGTTCCTGAGACTAGTGACGCGCTCCTTAGTTACGGCCGTTCGGCGCTGCGTTGCTAAGGAGCGAGCAGTAAGAGGGGGAACTATAGGCGTGAGTCAAGAAATCCGGCCGAAAGTTGCAACTAAATCCCAGCACTGCTCTATTATTAACCGAATTGGTTAATGCGTCAGCTGATATAGTTTTTGATTTAGTTTGGGGATCCGACTTTAGACCCTGAATCGACATGCCTTCGGGAGAAGGAGCAGCCAGACCGGGAGACCGGCCGGCTATAACGGTGGGTTGCTACGCACTCCAAAAGCAAGCGGGTCACACAAAGATAACGTGCAAGTAGGTCCGCAAATAACAGTTCTCGATGCGATTCGAGCAGCTGAGCACAAGGCGCCAATGTTAGTAAGCGGGGAGCCTTAAAAAGGCCACTACTACTACTAAAGAACTGATTAACAAGAGGCACTCGGAGCAAACACGTGTACACACTCTAATATCACATACGTTTATCATGTTTGATTTGTGAATATCATATATTATCATGAACTTTGTTTTTGTCGTGTTCAGCTTTAGTGCATTTTTGTCCAGCCATTCAACTACGTTTGTTAGATCAAAATTCAGTTTTTTTTCTACTTCTTCTATGTCTTTGTCATCTATGAAAAAGACCGTATCATCCGCAAACATTTTGCAATCGCAGTATTTCAATTGTTTTTTAATATCATTTATGTACAAGATGAAAAGAAGGGGATCCAGTTCCGATCCTTGGGGCACTCCGTGGAACGTCATGCTCTTTTTTGATATACAGTTACCATACTTTGTTTCTTGTGTGCGGTTATTTAAATATGATTCTAGCCATTGGGTGCTTTCCAGCTACGGAACACAGTGATACACTGTGTGACACAGTGTTATACAGTGTCAACTTGTAGCTGGAACGCTGTTCCGATCTATATGCTCAATATGTGTATATATCAACGATTTGAGCAGCCATAAAGAAGATCAACGATTTGTAATAATAATTTAAACTCGCAGAAGATATTTTCGCTGTAAAAGTTAGTATTTTTTAACAAAAATTTTTTATGAATTATTAATTTATTTATCAGATATGTAGAGAAGAGATTAAAAACTGATCAAATTATATAAATTAAGTATAATATAGTTACAATTTTATCTTATCAAGCGACGCGGTAGCGTCGCGACGCCAAGTATATAAAAAAATTCTTTCCGGCTTGTCAACATGTCTTGCCTATATACAGGGGCCGCGCCGCTACCAAGTAGCTTATCCGGAGTTTCACGTCTAATAAACTTTCGATTAAAATAGCTCAGGAACTAAAGCCATAATCAAAAATCTAACGGCACTTTTATTATATAATGTGGATACAAGCTTTCGATTGCGACCAGTTCGAATAAGATTGGTGCAGTCAATCCTGAGAAATTATGATCGTATATCAGAATTGTGACATTTCATTTTTCTCCGTAATAAGGATAAGGATCAGACTCACATACATATGCTCGCACACACACACGCAAAGCGATTTTGTACCTCAAGCGGCGTTCACATGTACGATTATTCGCTTGAGTTTGCAGAACGCTTTGCAGAAGAGACAAGATCATATGTGGATGCGTACATACGTGTGAGATGTTTATATTTTATAAGGGTACGCGTGGAGTATAAAATGCGACAAGAAAAGTGATAAAGTGATTAATGATTATGAGAATATCGCGGAATAGTGCAACACAAGGAAGAAAAGTGATAAAGTGAAAAGAAATTATTAACGCGGAATAGTGCAACAAGAAAGAGAAGTGATTTCTTTTAATCGTATTAAGTAAAGTTAGGTTATATTAGCGAAATTGAACAACTTTATTATACGCAATGCTTGAATCTGTGCATTATCAATTAACATATTTGTGATAAATAGATTGTTGGAAAATGATTACGGAGGCATTGAAGGAATATTTGGAGATTTTGGCTGGCCATGTTATCGATAAGCTGGTAATTATACGCGTGAAAGCGTATTCATGTATATAATATTTATTTATATTTTATTTATAAATGTAATTAATGCATAATTAATATTTTTAGGTTATTGGCTTTATAAATAATAAAATGATAAAATCATATCAAAGCACTTCTATAGTGTCCACAAACATTTTGCAGATCTGGAATTACTCGTAACTTTTGGTTCTGGAAATATTTGAATGTTGTTTTATATTTTATTTATAAATGTAATTAATGTATAATTAATATTTTTAGATCATTTACAAATGGCTAAGCAATGAGTTGCATGTTTACGTTAATAAAGCAAAATTAATCTTGTGGAAATTGTATCAAAAATATTATATATAATTGAATTGAAATCATCAGAGTTAGAGCTTGAAATAGAAAGCATTAGTCAAAGAAGAGAAATATGGTAATAATTTTGTTTATAAATTTGTAATAAAGATTATTTGTTTTCTTGGATAATGGTTAAACTTATTTTTTTAAAGCAATGAGAAATGTGAACATGGAAATTGATGGTTTATTGGGATGGAGCTGCCTTTTCCATTGGAATATCTGTCATCGACAAATATAATTCAAGTTTGAATCAAAATGAGGAGGAAGAGTCGATTAATGATGCTGAATTGTAGATTTTATTAGAGTATTGTATCGTACAAAAGTTTTATATAACAATTTGGAAGCTGCATTGATTAACAGAAGCTTACGATGCAGCTTTAGAAAATGTGAAACATGTTTCGAGGTGTCAACCACAAAATGTTAAAGCATTATTTAGGAAAGGTATTGCAAAAATGCTAATCATCTTTTTATTTACTATATTTAATCTTCTTTTTAATAAGTTGTATATATTCTTGATTTATATTTTACATATGGAAAATTCAAATATGTGTGTATATATATTGTGTGTATCGTAGGAACAATACAAGTACGTGTGTATATGTATTGTGCGCATCATAGGAACAATATTGAGACACAAAGGGGAATATGCAAATGCTTATGCCGTCTCTCTCTTTCTCTCCCCACTGATTCAAAAATTAAATCCAGAAATGAAGATATATTTATTACAAAATTAATGATCTTAAAGGATAAAATTGCTAAAGACACAGAAAAAGAAAAGCACCTATATCGTAAAATGTTAGGTGTAGTTGAAGATACTAAAAAAAAAAGCCGTCAAAGGATATAAAAGTAGATGATAAAAGTAAGTATTTAAATATAGGATATAGATGCTTCCCTTTTTCTGTGTCTTTAGTAATTTTTTCCTTTAAGTTCATTAATTTTGTAGTAAATATCTTCATTTCTGGATTTAATTTTTGAATCAATGGGAAGAGAGAGAGAGAAAGAAAGAGAGAGAGAGAGAGAGATTGCATAAGCTTTTGCATATTCCCCTTTGTGTCTCAATATTGTTCCTATGATACGCACAATATATATACACACATATTTGTATTGTTCCTACGATACGCACAATATATATACATACATATTTGAATTTTCCATATGTAAAATATAAATCAAGAATATATGTAACTTATTTAAAAAAAAGATTAAATATAGTAAATAAAAAGATTAGGATTTTTGCAATACCTTTCCTAAGTAATGCTTTAACATTGTAGTTGACACCTCGAAACATGTTTCACATTTTCTAAAGCTACATCGTAGGCTTCTGTTTTAATCAACGCAGCTGCCGAATTATTATAAACTTTTATTCGATCCTCTAATAAAATCTGCAATTCAGCATCACTAACCGATTCTTCCTCCTCATTTTGATTCAAATTTGAACTACTTTTTGTCGATGACAGATATTCTAACGCTCTCCGATAACATTATATTGCACAAGGCAGCTCTATCCGAATAAACCATCAATTTCCACGTTCACGTTTCTCATCGCTTTAAAAAAAATGAGTTCAACCATTATGTCAAAAAAAGTTAATAATTTATAAACAAAATTATTACCATATTTCTCTTCTTTGACTAATGCTTAACATTTCTATTTCAGGCTCTAACTCTGACCCTTTCAATTCTCTCAACTGTCTATGTAATATTTTTGATAAAATTCCCACAAGATTTGTTTTGTTATTTAACATAAACATGCAACTCATTGCTTAGCTAGTTGTAAATGACCTAAAAATATTAATTATGCATTAATTACATTTATACAGGGTGTCCTAGACCACCCGTACACCCCTTTTCTTTCAAAAACTGAGCATTTTAAAGAAAAACGTTTTAAACAAAAATAGTATGGTTTTAAGGGGAATATAAGATGGTGTCATTGGTTTGACCTTGGATGGCATCGTTAAGGTCAAGTCAAGGACACCTTTAATTTCTTAAATGGAATCCCCTATTTTTTATTGCATATTCTTATAGCTTATCCCGAGAGCTTTCCAAAACACTATAATAAAGTATCTTTTTATTAAGTACTTTTTGAGTTATTTTATATTTTATTCTGACATATTTTGATATAAAAAATAAAATATCTCGTAAAATATATAGTTTTCGATAATCTTACCGTGATACTTTTATGTGCAGAATAATGAGACAAACCAATTAGCAAAAAAAAAATAATTGTTTTTAAGAGAAAGTATGTAATTATTTACAATGTATTTTTTAATACAATTATTTGTTTTTTTCTTTACACTAATTGATTTGTCTCATTATTCTGTACATAAAAGTATCACGGTAAGATTATCGAAAACTATATATTTTACGAGATATTTTATTTTTTATATCAAAATATGTCAGATTAAAATATAAAATAACTCAAAAATTACTTAATAAAAAAAATACTTTATTATAGCGTTTTGGAAAGCTCTCGACATAAGCTATAAGCATATGCAATAAAAAATAGGGGATTCCATTTAAGAAATTAAAGGTGTCGTTGACTTGACCTTAACGATGCCATCCAAGGTCAAACCAATGACACCATCTTATGTTCCCCTCGAAACCATACAATTTTTGTTCAAAACGTTTTTCTCTAAAATGCTTAGTTTTTGAAAGAAAAGGGGTGTACGGGTGGTCTAGGACACCCTGTATATAAAATCTAAATAAACATTCACACATTTCCAAAACTAAAAGTTACGAGTAATTTCAGATTCACAAAATGTTTGTAGATTATAGAAGTGCGTCGATATGATTTTATCATTTCATTATTCTTTATGCCAATTAAAAATGTGTATTTAATGCTGTTGTTTTTATGATGATATTTTTGGTAGAATTCTCACAAGATTTATTTTGCTATTAACATAAACTCATTGCTTAGCCATGTGTAAGTTAACTTAAAAATATTAATAATGCATTAAATACATTTAAATGTAAAATTAAATAAACATTATATACGAATGCGCGTTCACGGATATAATTACTAGCGTGCGCGAGTGAACCCGGGAGCGCGAATTGAGTGAGCAACGGACACGAAATCGTTTTTGTAAAAAGCAGTCAATTTATTAAATTCAATAAATAGTTTACAAGTCCTTATCGAGTTAAATACTTCGTTAAATTTAATCTCGTTTTCGCGTCGGCTAGCTACCGACCACGAAATTTAAATCCGCGAGCGACGGAACGATCTCGGCTTTAATATTCACAAGCGACGAATATTTGGCGACGGAGAGATCGCGAGAGTGATCTTCACGAGCGATGAATAGTATCGGTAACGATAGAATTTGCGGACTACGAGCGATGGTCTTAAAGAAAAGCGAGCTACTTTACTTTTGCGAGCGTTTCCGAGAAAGAGATAATCACACACTGTCACATCAACGATATCAGATCGAGTGCGCCCGGCTGTTCCCCGAGAGAGCTTTTATACAACCGTTCCTTTTCTTATTCTCGAACATTCGACATGTTTTTCTCGCAAGATCGAGCCGGTAGTTGTTTTCGATGATTATTGAAAATTGAACGTTGTTATTCTCATTTGTTTTTAATTTAGGCTCTCCCGGGTGACCGCTGCGTGGCCCGCTTCGAATGACACGAGCGATGCCGCGGGCCTGGCGTGATTCGCGTAGCGCAGCTGTTGACGCACGCTCTGATTTGCGGCGCGCCGTTTTCCGCGTGAGATGGCCGCTACCGCGCCAATTTTCGAGCGCGCTTTGTAATAGCGCTCATTATCTAATAATTGCTATAGTTAATTATAGTTGGTTCGTTTTCGAACATTCCGCCCGCCTCGTATGGTTGTACCTACGACAATTTGCGCTGATCGATTTACGCGGCCGACGTTGGGCGTCATACGCGGCCGAGTTCGGCGTCTCGGCGTGGTCCCGCGTCGCGACCGTGTCGCGGGTGGTCACGCGGCTTCGACGTGACGCGTGGTTGATCACGTGGCTGACACGCGTGTTATCGTCGCGATGGAATGCCGCTTCATTTACTATTTCTGATCGTGAAGCGTAGTGATCGCGCTTGCTTAACGTCGTTGTAGCGGATGTTTCGCAACTCCTTATTGTGCAGTGTCCGGTGTGCCTTTTAGTGTGTGTGTGTGGACTGGAGTGTGTGTTTCGTATAGGCGTATTGTGAGGTGAAGTGTGCAGTGTCAAGTGTAAGTGTGGGCTTCGCGTAACCCGAATTTATTACTACAGAGAGTATAAAATATAATTTTTTTTTTTTTTTTGTTACGCGTCGTCCTCCGGTGCCGTGCTGACCGGGAGAAGGATAATTTTTGACAGTGGTCGCTTAAAGCTAGAGGTGGCGGTGCGCACGACGACGACCCGGGTGACCCCGTCTTCCCCGGGATGCACGCGGTCGACTCTGGCCAGGGGCCACTTATTCGGCAGCGTTGTCTCGCTACTTAGGAGGCACAGCCGGCCTTCGCGTACTTCCTCGTCGGCTTTGCACCATTTCGGCCGGCACGTCAGCGAATGGAGGTACTCCCGGGACCACCGGCTCCAGAAATGGTCCCGCAACTGTTGCAGATGCTGCCACCGGGATAATCTCATTGTAGTTTCTAAAGCGAGGGACGGCTCCGGGACGGCGTTGAGTGCTGTGCCGACGAGGAAGTGGCCAGGGTTAAGCGCCTCCAGGTCCTCCGGGTCGTCGGACAAGGCCTGTAACGGACGAGAGTTCAGGCACGATTCGATTTGTGCTAACAGGGTGGCCATCTCCTTGTACGTCATTTTCGCGTCGCCGATGACGCGCCGGAGGTGGTGCTTCGCCGCTTTGACAGCCGCCTCCCAGAGTCCACCGAAATTGGGGGCCGCCGGAGGATTGAAGTGCCATTCAATCCTCTCGGCGGCGAGACCTCCCGCGATACGCTGGCCTTCCTGGCCGCTGGCTGCGAAGAGCGCTCGCAGTTGGGCGTCGGCACCCACGAAGTTTGTGCCGCAATCGCTATAGAGGGCTCGACATAGCCCCCGGCGCGCGATGAGCCGACGCAGCGCGGCCAGGAAGGCGTCAGCGGAATAGTCTGACGCTACATCGAGGTGGACGGCGCGGGTGCTGAGGCAGACGAAGACCACCAGGAAGGCCTTAGTAGCGCGCTGCCCTCGTCCCCCGGAGGTTCGTAGCCACATTGGTCCCGCGTAGTCGACCCCTGTGTGGAGGAACGGCCGAGCCGGTGTCACTCGAGGCCGCGGCAGGTCCCCCATGAGTGGCTGCGGGGTTGCCGCCTGCCATCGCAGGCACGTTAAGCAGCGGTGGATGCTGCTTTTGACGAGCACCCGCCCGCGGGGGATCCAGTATTCTTGGCGGATGGGGCCCAGGGTCAGCTGCACGCCCCCGTGCAAGGTCCGGCGATGGTACGCTTCGATTACGAGGCGAGTAAAAGTTGATCCTCCAGGCAAGATGATTGGGTGCCTGACGTCATAGGAGAGGAGAGCGCGCTTGATCCGGCCGCCGACTCTGAGGATTCCCTGGGGGTCTCTGAAAGGAGTTAACCGGGTAAGTGTACTGCGTGTGGGCAGAGATTTGCCATTTGCGATAGCCGCTAACTCCTCCTTGAAGTTTGCAGCTTGGATGACTCGGATCCAACTCAGGCGCGCCTCCTCGACTTCGGAAGCCCTAAGGACACGCTGGACGGCAGGATTGGCCCGTAGTTCGGGCGCCAGTCTCTCCAAGGGTCGGCGCAGCCAGCGACGACACCAGGCCGTGACCCGTAGTAGCCGAGGCAGGGCCGAGTACAGGTTCAGCATCTCGGGCTCCTGGCTCTCCTCCTTGACTGACGTAGCCGCGTGGCTCGAGGCGCGCTGCTCGGGAAGCTCGCTCTCGTCGTCCCAGTCCCCAGCGGTCGTCCAGCCTCCTCCGTACTCAGCCACGTCGGGCCGTGCCACCAGAGGGGGTGGTTTACCAACTCCTTCGGTGACAGTCCTCTTGAAGCGCAGTCGGCCGGGTTGTCTCGTCCGGGAATGTGGTGCCACACGGCATCAGGCAATGACGTTTGGATCTCCGAGACCCGGTTGGCCACATATGTCTTCCAGCCGACAGGGTGGCCGCGGATCCATCCAAGGGCTACTGTTGAGTTTGACCAAAGATGAATCGTGACGTCTGAGGCCTCCAAGACGCGGCAGATGTGGCCGACGAGCCGAGTGAGCAGCGTTGCCGCACAAAGCTCCAGGCGTGGTAATGTCACCTGCTTTAAAGGCGCGACTTTCGTTTTGGCGCTCAGTAAGGTGACTTCTACCTCTCCTTCCAAGTTTTCAGTTCGCAGGTACGCGACGGCCGCATAGGCCCTCTCGGAGGCGTCGGCGAAGCCGTGGATTTCACGTCGGTAAGCAGGTCCGCCTGTGAGCCCACGGGGAACGCGGATGTGCTCCAGGAAGGGAAGTTCGATCTGGAACTCCTGCCACCTCTGCACATCGCCTTCAGGCAGTGGGGTGTCCCAGTCGACCCCTAGCAACCAAGTCGCCTGTATCATAATCTTGGCTCGCATTGTGGTGGGGGCGAGCCATCCCATCGGGTCAAACAGTCGCGCTGTTAATGACAGGACTGTTCTTTTTGTTACAGTCGCTAACGGTAGCGGTGGCGTTGAGAACGCAAACGAGTCCTCGTGCGGATGCCACCGGAAGCCCAAGGTCGAGTGGCTTTCCCCTGGCTGCCACCATCGAGGATCCCGCTGCAAGAGGTCCTCCGCCCGTAGGTCCGCGAACAGAGCGGAAGAGTTCGCTGACCATTTCTTTAGAGGGAATCCGCCCGCCCTGCAAATCAATGTGAGATGCTGTTGCATCTCCTTGGCCTCAGCAATGGTTGGTGCTCCGGTCAGGACGTCATCCATGTAAACGTCCCGGCGAAGGGCGTCAGTACCGAGTGGCCACTGGGAGGCTTCGTCGTCGGCTAGCTGACGGAGAGTGCGGATGGCTAGAAAGGGGGCACACGAGAGACCGTAAGTAACAGTATTGAGATGAAATTCTCTGATATCGTCGTCCGGGTGATCGCGCCATAATATCCGTTGCAAGTCTAGATCCTGAGGATGGATGTCGATCTGCCTGTATATCTTCTCGATGTCCGCTGCGATGACGTAACGGTGGCGACGCCACCGCAGCAGGATGTCGGCCAGCTCTGGTAGCAGGTTCGGTCCGATCCTCAGATGCCGATTGAGTGTCTCGCCTGTCGGCAGTTTGGACGAGCCGTTGAACACGACTCGCAATTTGGTCGTGGTGCTCGCTTCCCGCATCACCCCGTGATGAGGGAGGTAGCAGCGTGGCTCAGGAGCGGCGTCCGCGCCAGGTGAGACTGGCGTCATGTGCCGCAAGCTAGCGTACTGTGTAACAATGCACCTCCCATGGTGACACATTGTTACCCGGCAGTAGACCGCCGGAAGTCTGCCGCCCGGCGAACATCGGCCGGGCAGGGGCAGAGGCACCGAGCGCCCATTTTTAAACATTAAATACACCGTTGCGATAAACAACCGTACGGCCGTTATACGGCCGCCGAGATTCGGAAAGCCGAATACCGCCGAGCGATGCCGTGAACGCCCGAGCGACACCCGCCGAAACGCCGCGCCGTTTCGCCCAGGGGAGGTGACGTATTACCGAATTACCTGCCGAAAAACAATACGTCATTATCCCCACCCGGGGGCGAACGACGCGGGTACCGTTAATCGCTCGGGTATATAACGGCAGCTTTTTTAGATCCAGGCACCAGATTTACCAGAATCGTACCAGAAACCGAATCCGCTCGAGACTTTCCTGATCCGATCCTAAGAAATCGCAAACACGACGGAACGCGAGGTTGACGAGTGCGCAGCCTCCGCCGAGCATTCTCGGCTTCCGAACCGCTTTACGATCAGTTGACATCCAGGATCGCTTCTCTCGAGAGTTCTCGAGAACACGATCTAACTTCTGACCGATCCGACCATTCGAACCGTGGGCTGGCGAGTTCGCCACCCCGTTGAGTTTTCTCAACACCGTTGGTCAACTCCGTACTCCGCGTGCGAAACAAGGGACAGCGAGTTCGCTGCCCGTTCGAGATTTCTCGATATCGCACGCATCCCATAACATCTGGGAATACGCGATATTAATAGTACCGCATACGTATAAGAAATTCTACGAGGCGATTTAAACCGATTCACACGTTTTTGTGAACCACGCGCACCGTCACAACAAACCGACCACGCGCCCCGCGCCGCCTACCCGGCGTGTTTATATCCGCGTCGCGTATACTACAGCGAATCTCATTGTAAAGATCGCGCAATTCATAACAGCCGCGCCCCGTCAATAACGCATTACTGTCCGCCGCGCACCCGCTCCGCGGGACCGTTATGTATTATTATTCCGCACCGATAGAGGCCTAATAAATTAACAGTTCTTTATAAATTTATTTACATCGTGTGTCTCAAATACTTTCTACGAGCCCTGATCACGACCGAGCGAATACGCGAGCTCATAAAAAGTACACCCGTTACAACTGACTCATGAATTCAGCGTACAGTTCCTGGAACGACACCTCTCGGTCGAACTTGACTTCCATGTGCTTTAGCAACCGCAGAGCCGAGCGACGTGTGCCGGTGAGGTCCGGTTGAGGCTCGATCACCGGGAGGCGCACCGTGTAGCGCCCGTCAGGCCCTCGTGAATGCGTGCGCACGAAGTGCTCCTCGCACTCCTGCTCGTCGTTGGAGATGGCGGTGGCGGTCATCGGCATGTCCTCCTGTTCCCAGAAGCGACGCACCACGCTCTCGAGGTCGTCCTCCAGCCGGCACTGATGCGTATGCGCCAGTAGAGAGGAGGTGGTTTCGCCGATCGCTCCCGACAGAATCCACCCTAGCGTCGTGTTCTGCGCCAGCGGCTCGCGGCGCTCTCCCCTTCGTAATCCTTTGCGGAGGATGGCGGCGTGGACGTCGGCTCCGAGGAGGATGTCGACTTGGTCAGCGGCGCTGTACTCCGGGTCGGCCAGCTCCAGGCCCTCCACATGTGGCCAGGTCCTCGTTTCGGAGTGCAGCCCGCCGGCGTAGACGGTGAGCCGCGGAAGTACGAGAGCGCTGACGGACATCGCCGCTCCTCCGAGTCGCGGTGACAGCGAAAGCGAGACGCGGTCCTTGGCTTTACCGGACTTCTGCCCCCCAACTCCGAAGACTGTGATTGAGACTTGTGAACGCGGCAGCTTTAACCTTTGCGCGAGGCGCTCGGAGATGATTGATGACTCCGAGCCCTGGTCGATGAACGCGCGCGCCGGGTGTAAGGTGCCGTGACGGTCGGCTACTCGAACGCGAGCGGTCGCGAGAATCACGGTGGCAGACCGGTCGAGAGGCCCCTGCGCGACGTGTGACGATTTCACGACGGCGTTATCGCGACAAGCTTCGTGCGGCGAAGTGTGGTGACGAGCCTCACACACCGAACACGCCCTTTTGGAGGCGCACTCGCCTACCTGATGCCTGCCGAGACAATTAAGGCACAACTTTCTCTGCTCGACTATCTGCTTCCTTTCCTGGGCCGTCTTCTTCTTGTACTCCTCGCAGAGCATCAGGAAATGGTCTCGCTGGCACAACGCACAGCGGCCTCGCTTCACTTCAGGTTTGCTCTCTTGTTTTCGAGCGAGGTGGCTGCGCGTGTACTTTAGTGGGCTGGACCTTGGCTTGCTCGCGGGGCCATCGGCTTTGATAGGATGCATCGCTTTTAAGGTGTGGAGACGTCTATCGAGAAACAGCTCGAGAGTATCGAACGATGGCGGTTCCTTCGTGTCGCCAATCGAGTTTTCCCATTCGCGGCGCGAGCGCGGGTCGAGGAGGTCGACGGCTAAATATACAAACAAGTCTTTGCTGCAATCGATCGGTCGGCCAATGTTTTCCAACGAGCTAACTGTTGTCTTTAAGCAATGAAAGATTTTACGGAGCTCGGCCGGAGATTCACTCTTCATCTTCTGGAGCGAGATGAAGTTCGCGAGATAGGCGCGAACCAACAAGCGTTTGTTTTCATAATAGTCGCTCAACATTTTCCACGCGCTTTCGTAGTTATCACCCGTAGTAGTGATGTTGCGTATCAATAGCTCCGCCTCACCCTTTAAACAAGTCTTCAGGTAGTGGAGCTTCTCAACCTGATTGACGCATCCCTTCCGATTATCGACAGGAACAAGTCGCGGAACGCCGGCCACTCTTCGTATTTCCCTGAGAACTGAGGAAGCTGGATCCGTGGCAGAGTCGTGCGGGATGCTGATCGTGGTTCGTCCCCGGCGCGTCCCGTCCCAGGCGACTGAGGCGCTGGCCTTGTGAGCGCATCCTCCAGCTCAAGAACCGCCGCGCGTTGATCCACGTAGACTTCCTCCACCTTGGCCAGGAAGTCCTTCGTCACGTATTCGTGCTTCCTAAGCTCCGCTCCATACTCGGCACGAAGCCCTTCGTGCTGCTCCTCGAATTTAGCCCATTTGGCGTCCAGCAGCTTTAGCGTGGTTGCTACAAGCCCCTTATTAATTTTTGCTTGTCCTGCTTTCTTTAGATTGTCGTACGTGCGTGCGATACGACTGCAGAGCTCGTGCTGAGCTAGGATTAATGCCTCCATATCCATTGCAGGTCACTACAGCGAGGGATCACTTCTAGGCTCACTTCTTCTCCGTAAAGCACAAGAGAGTCGCACCAAGAGTTCACCCCAAACGACGCGGATGCCGGTTGCGAGAAATCCGGCTCGAAGGACCAAAAATGTGCGCGAGTGAACCCGGGAGCGCGAATTGAGTGAACAACGGACACGAAATCGTTTGAAAAAAGCAGTCAATTTATTAAGAACAATAAATAGTTAACAAGTCCTTATCGAGTTAAATACTTCGTTAAATTTAATCTCGTTTTCGCGTCGGCTAGCTACCGACCACGAAATTTGAATCCGAGAGCGACGGAACGATCTCGGCTTTAATATTTGCAAGCGACGAATATTTGGCGACGGAGAGATCGCGAGAGTGATCTTCACGAGCGATGAATAGTATCGGTAACGATAGAATTCGCGGACCACGAGCGATGGTCTTAAAGAAAAGCGAGCTACTTTACTTTTGCGAGCGTTTCCGAAAAAGAGATAATCATACACTGTCACATCAACGATATCAGATCGAGTGCGCCCGGCGGTTCCCCGAGAGAGCTTTTATACAAATTCCTTTTCTTATTCTCGAACATTCGACATGTTTTTCTCGCAAGATCGAGCCGGTAGTTGTTTTCGATGATTATTGAAAATTGAACGTTGTTATTCTCATTTGTTTTTAATTTAGGCTTTCCCGGGTGACCACTGCGTGGCCCGCTTCGAACGGCACGAGCGATGCCGCGGGCCTGGCGTGATTCGCGTAGCGCAGCTGTTGACGCGCGCTCTGATTTGCGGCGCGCCGTTTTCCGCGCAAGATGGCCGCTACCGCGCCAATTTTCGAGCGCGCTTAGCCGCGCTTTGTAATAGCGCTCATTATCGGCTAATAATTGCTATAGTTAATTATAGTTGGTTCGTTTTCGAACAACTAGCTTATCGTTTTCGAAAACATGGTCAGCCAAAATCTTCCATAATCATTTTTCAACAATGTATTTATGACAAATATGTTAATTGACAATGCACAGATTCACTCAAATATAAACATTCGCTCAGTTTCGCTAATATAATCTAACTTTGCTCAATATAACATCGATTAGAAGAAATTACTTCTCTTTCTTGCACTATTCCGCGATATTCTTAACAACTGTTAACCACTTTATTACTTTTTTTTTGTGTTGCACTATTCCGCGATATATAAAAATATTTAATAAATCAATAAATGAAAAAAATATTTTATCTCTTTCTGATTATATCATTTATTAGAATATCATTTTTTAGAAGGAATTATATACTGTTAAAATATATGCGTTTATTCAATAAAATGGACTTGTGTCATATTCATATTAAATGTATGAATAAGAAACAAATCCATCTTCTTCGTAATAAAAACAATTTCCTTCCTATTGCTTTCTATATTTTGATATTTATTCACTTACACAATTTATATTATTATTATTGATTATACGGTTTGTATACAGTTTAACTTCTTTATTAAAATTATCTATAAAAATAAGATAGATAAGTGATTGATACTTAAAATTATTTATAATATTATATTCAATATTTATATTCAATATGTTATAAGCTTTGTAAACACTGTTTATATAATTCCTTTTAAAAAAGAATTTCTTTTTTATTAAATAAATTTAAAAAAAATCACATCCATGTAAATACTGCATAATGTAGTACTTCATATTTTGCAGCAAAAATTTCAAATTTTAAATTTTTACGAAAAGCAGTGAGATCCCACAAAAAAACCTTATAAAGGTAAAAAAAATACGCCAAGTATATAAAAAATCCCAACTTGTACGCAAAAAAATTTAATATTTATCCCTAAAAAATAACTTTAAAAAAAATTTTTCCTTGAAAAATAATTTTCATAAAAAATAAAAAGCTATAAAATGATATTCCTCTAAAAAATAACTCTAAAAAAATAAAAACCATTAAAAAATCAAAAATCAAAACTAAATATGAAATCAAGTTAACTAGCCAAGTACATAGAAGCAATTCAGTTTGTGAGAGTTTGTAATTTGAAATAGTATTTGTTTGATAAAATTAGTCTTGTATTTATAGAAATATTATAGATTCTCTCGAGAAAATTAAAATGCATTTTATTTTTATAAAATTACGCTATTATGTCCCCCCCAAATAAATATTATATATAATATATAAAATAGTACAATTATATTGCGGATTTTATTACAAATAGTAAATCATAAAACTACTTAACCCTTACTGCAATAACGTCGATCACATCGATCACCAATTTCGAGTTTAAAAGTGCCCCGTGGCAAACTGATCGGCTTGTTTTGAAATTAATCATAAGCTTTACCAGATAGGCCTGGAACGAAAAGAATTAAAATTAAAGTGACATACAAATACTTGGCGTGCCCAATCTAAAATAAAAATTTCCAAAAGATTATCAGAAATCATTATCAATATATTAATAAAAATATATGACTTATAATGCGACACGGGCACGCCAAGTTTCTGTATGTCACTTTAATTTTAATCCTTTTCGTTCCAGGCCTATCTGGTAAAGCTTATGATTAATTTCAAAACAAGTCGATCAGTTTGGCATGGGGCACTTTTAAACTCGAAATTGGTGATCGATGTGATCGACGTTATTGCAGTAAGGGTTAAGTTGTTTTATGATTTACTATTTGTAATAAAATCCGCAATATAATTGTGCTATTTTATATATAATATTATCGGAGAGCATTAGAATATCTGTCATCGACAAAAAGTAGTTCAAATTTGAATCAAAATGAGGAGGAAGAATCGGTTAGTGATGCTGAATTGCAGATTTTATTAGAGGATCGAATAAAAGTTTATAATAATTCGGCATCTGCGTTGATTAAAACAGAAGCCTACGATGCAGCTTTAAAAAATGTGAAACATGTTTCGAGGTGTCAACTACAATGTTAAAGCATTACTTAGGAAAGGTATTGCAAAAATCCTAATCTTTTTATGTTACTATATTTAATCTTTTTTAAAAATAAGTTTTATATATTTATATTTTACACATGGAAAATTCAAATATGTGTGTATATATATTGTGCGTATCGTAGAAACAATATTGAGACACAAAATCTGTATCGCAAAATGTTAGATGTAGTTGAAGATACTAGAAATCCGTTAAAAAATATAAAAGCAGATAAAAGAAAGTAATTAAGTAAAGGATATAGATGCTTTTCTTTTTCTGCATCTTTAGCAATTTCATCCTTTAAGGTCATTAATTCTGTAATAAATATCTTCATCTCTGGATTTAATTTTTGAATTTTAGTGGAGAAAGAGATTGCATAAGCTTTGGCATATTCTCATTTGTGTTTCAATATTATTCCTACGATATGCATAATATATATACACACATATTTGAATTTTTCATATGTAAAATATAAATCAAGAATATATACAACTTATTTTAAAAAAGATTAAATATAGTAAATAAAAAGAAGATGAAGGTTTTTGCAATACCTTTCCTAAATAGTGCTTTAACATTTTGTAGTTGACACTTCGAAACATGTTTCACATTTTCTAAAGCTGTACCATAGGCTTCTGTTTTATTCAATGCAGCTGCCAAATTATTATAAACTTTTATACGATCCTCTAATAAAATCTGCAATTCAGCATCACTAACCGACTCTTCCTCCTCATTTTGATTCAAATTTGAACTACTTTTTGTCGATGACAGATATTCTAACGCTCTCCGATAACATTATATTACAGAAGGCAGTTCTCTATCCGAATAAACCATCAATTTCCATGTTAACATTTTTCATTGCTTTAAAAAAATAAGTTCAACTATTATGTCAAAAAAGTTAAATAGACTAAATCTTGTTCTTAAAATATTTAGTCCAAGAAAATAGATAACCTTTATTATATAATTTATGAACAAAATTATTGCCTTATTTCTCTTCTTTGACTAATGCTTAACATTTCTATTTCAGGCTCTAACTCTGATGCTTTTAATTCAACTGTATATGTAATATTTTTGATAGAATTCCCACAAGATTTGTTTTATTATAATAACATAAACATGCAAACTCATTGCTTAGCTATTTGTAAGTGACTTAAAAATATTAATTATGCATTAATTACATTTATATATAAAATATAAATATTTACATTTCTAGAACCAAAAGTTACGAGTAATTCCAACTACACAAAATGTTTGTGAACACTATAGAAGTGCTTCGATATAATTTTACCATTTCAATATTCTATATGAAGTCAATTAATAAAAATGTGTATTCACTGTTGTTTTATGATATTTTTGCAGAATTCCTACAAAACTTATTTTGCTATATTAACATAAACTCGTTACTTAACCATTTGTAAGTTAACGTAAAAATATTAATTATGCATTAATTACATTTACATATAAAATATAAATAAACATTATACATGAATGCGCGTTCGCGCGTATAATTACCAGTTTATCGTTATCAAAAACATGGCCAGTCAAAATCTCCAAATATTCCTTCAATGCTTCCATAATCATTTTCCAACAATGTATTTATCACAAATATGTTAACTGATAATGCACTGATTCATTCAAGTGTAAGCATTCGTTAAATTTCGTTAATATAATCTAATTTTGCTCAATATGACATCGATTTTAGAACAAATCACTTTTCTTCCTTGCATTATTCTGCGATAATTTTAATAATTACTTTATCACTTTACTTTTCGTGTTGCACTATTTCGCGGTATATAAGCAAATTTAATAAATCAATAAATGCAAAGAAATATTTGATCTCTTCTGATTATATCATTTATTAGAATACATTTTAGAAGGAAATATATACCATTTATGTGTATGCATTTATTCAATAGAATGGACTTGTTTCATATTCATATTAAATATATGTATATGAAACAAGTCTATCCGCTTCGTAATAAAAAGAATTTCCATCCAATTGCTTTCTATGTTTTGATATTTATTCACTTACACAATTTATATTATTATTATTGATTATACAGTTTGTATGCAGTTTAATATCTGTATTAAAATTATATTTATAAAATATCTGTACAATTTAACTTCCAAATTAAAATTATATATAAAAATAAAAGTATATCTTATTAAAATTATATCATATTTTGAAAACTGTTAAATGATTGACAATAAGAGATTGAGCATTAACAAAAATATATACTGTTTATATTTTTACAAAGCTTATATATACCATATTGACATTGAGCAGACATAATCACAATGTGTTTTAATGCTCAATCACTTATTGTCAATTATTTAACAGGTTTTAAAACATGATATAATTTTAATAAATTCCTTCTAAAAAAAAATTTCCTTTCCATTGAATAAATCTTTAAAACAATCATATCCTTGAATATACTGTATAATGTAGTAATTTATATTTTTCAAAAAAATATAAATTTTTACAAAAAGCAGTGATATCCCACTAAAAAAAACCTTACAAAGGTTAAAAAAACACGCCAAGTATACAGGGTGTCCCGCAACATAATGTCCACACTGAAACTGTGTATTCTTTGTGTCATTCTAAGACAAAAAGTCTTAATACACATATGCCTTTAAGTCGCTTGTTTCGAAGTTATAGCGAAAAAATGCAAAAGTAGTTATTTCTCACACTAATGCGAGAAAAGCACCTTTATGACTTACCTTACCGCACTAGTAGTGCGGAAATAACAGGCATTACAAAAAATATTGTATGTATGGCATGTGCGGAAGACAACGAACTACGTCGCGCATGAAGTTGCCGCATGAGCTGAAGCGAATGCGGCAACTTCATACTCGACATAACTCATTGTTTTCCACACTTGCCACACAAGATAATATTAATAAATTGACTGTCGTTTTAAGTGAAGACATCGCATAAACATAGCTTAGAAATTTCTCTTACCTACCAATCATGAGTACATTTTCCAATGAAGAATATGCCGATATTCATTTTATTTATGGTTTCTGTAATGGTAACGCACGGGCAGCAGTAACAGAATATCACCGATGGTTTCCTAATCGCAAAGTACCAGATCGAAGAGTTTTTAGCAATGTCCACCGAAGCATTAAATTTACTGGTAAGGTCCCAAATAAAAATCTTGAGAGACCATTAAGGCGACGTCGTCAAGTCGAGGATGCGATACTAGCAACGGTGGACAGAACTCCTACTATTAGTATCAGAAGACTTTCGGCGCAAACTAACGTCTCTAAAACAACAATTTGGAAAATACTGCGTGATTATGATTTTTTTTTTTTTTGCAATTTCGTTTTTTCGCTATAACTTTGAAACAATCGACTTTAGGGCATATGTGTATTAAGACTTTTTGACTTAGAATGACAAAAAGAATACACAGTTTCAGTGTGGACATCACGTTGCGGGACACCCTGTATATATACATACATAAACGGCTGAAAATATTATTCCCCTTGGAAGATATATAAAAAGATATATGTCAATGTGAGCAATGTTGAAATTGTGTTCAAACTATGCGATAAAGGCAGACGCACATTTTTATTTTACTGTCATCTCTTTTTTTCCCTCTCCTCTCTTCTCTCTTTCTCTCTCACCCCCTCTCTTTCTTTCCCATTCACCCCCCTCTCTCTCGACACTCTTAAATACGCTTAGATACGCATGCGAGACGATAAAACAGTAAAAAAAATATGTTACCTGATTTAAACATGTTGAACACAATTCGAAATTGTTTTTTGTAACATGTGTAAATCATATATTAATACTACTGTCGGTAACGGCGGAATTAAAATTGTCGGTATTATCGGCAATTTTAATTACGCTTATGTTAAATGAGAGCGCTAACCCGTCGGAGTTCGATCGCTTTTTGATCTCCTTAGGACTACTAGAATAAACAATCATATAAGAAAGTGAATTAATTTTATGGGGATACGATAACCCATAAGTACCAAAAATATTTTTAACTTCACGCCAAAAATAAGAATTTTTAAATAAAAATTGTGTTAATATTGTACAAATAAAGATTTACACTCATATGTTTTCTTAAATTTGCAGTTGAAGTTTTACTTGCATGAGTAATTTTCCTGCCAACGCAAATTTTGCATAGAAATGCCCAGTTTTTCTCGTTTCCAAGTTTTTGCTGTAACTCGAATATTTTTGCATAGGCTGACCATGATATTTTTCATTTCTTCTCCAAAGATTGAGATGTCGCTTTATCCATTGCTTGAACTTTTTATGTATTTTTATGTTTCAACAACATTACGTAATGTCGTTCAATGTGCGCAGCACGTGTGTGATCGTGTATCTGCGAATATGCTATCACTAGATTGCGGTACACATGACGACAATTTTATGCTCCCAACCGCGCCACGAATCAGGCACAGCAACACAGGTACTTAGCCCGACTTTCGTTAATTAAATTTGGATACTGGCTCTGATCGCGATTGATAATGGACGATTGTTGTTCGATTCTTTAACCGGTGTCCTGTTTGCTATACTCGAATATCCAATATGGCATCATGTTAAAACGCGTTCACATGTTAAGAGGCCCTTATGACTTCTGCATACAGAACATGGAAACGGTTGCCGCGTGGCAAGAAACGACGCAATCGCCAATAAACTTAACTTTTACAGAGAAACAGTACGCTGATTGCTTATCGCGTCGCTTCTTGCCGCGCGGCAAACCGTTTCCGCGTTCTGTGCGCAAAACCCATTAGATTAGTTCTTAATACAGACGTACATAGAATATAGTAATTATCAGAGATAAAGATATATTCCAATTACAAGGAATAATCATTGACCGTATACCGAGCACTTCATTCTGTTGATCGCAGGTCATATGTTAACGAATAAGGGTTCTGGCAATGCGCAACGGGCAATGTCCAATGGGCGTACAGCTTTTTTGAAAGATCTAGACAAAATAACTGTATGCCTATTGGATATCGAGTATCGCACGTCACGTTATCGCGCTGGTTTGCCAGAACCCTTAGTTTAAAGTATATAAAGTGTAACGGTTCACCTTTCCCGTACGCCGCGGATCAAGGCTCGCCGGTGCCAGGATTCGGGAGAAGGGGGAAACTCCAACTTACTTTACCTCGGTATAAGCGGTTTAAACAATTATGTTTATTCAAGTGATTCTCAATATCTAACACTGAGTACAATGCAACATGCGGGAGCGGTGCGTACAGAGTTTCGCGTGAGCGGTTGTTGCTCGCGATGCGACATGCAAGAGCGGTGCGTACAGATATTCGTGCACAGAGTTTCTCGTGGAGCTCGGGAAGCGAGCGTGGCTCAGGCGGTTGCGTTCTGTAATCGCGAGGTTCGCATGCAAGCAACTGGGGTTATTCTAAGCGGAACAGACGGATCTTAAACACTACGGGGTGTCGCGTGGCCTTCAATGTAATTCCAACTGCCTGACTGCCTTATCCTTAAAAGGACGGGGCGTCGGCGTTCTCGGCGTTCTATCCTTAAAAGGACTGACGCTCCTTAGTAGTCTGAAGGCCGTGTGTGAAGGTGGAATCGGCGCGACACTGGCGGAATTTCCCGGTGTCTAATTAACTCTACAGTTAGAATGCGCGGTATATACAGTGCGGGCTTACGATATAATCAGGTCGCGGTATATATACAAAGCGGTACTAGAATCTATCAGGACGCGGAGACCGGAGCGGTCTTACTGGCTACAGTATATGTACAACGGTATTACAATATAGCAGGTCGCGGTATATGTACAAAGCGGTGTTACCATCTAACAGGTCGCGGTCTTTATTCGGAAAGATACACGGAGACCAAAGTGGTCGTATGGTAGAAACGGTCGCGGTCTATACAAAACGGTCTTACGGTATAACGCGGTGCGGACTTATCACCTAATAGGAGGCGCCGTCCCAGCAACCGGGAAGCCCGGCCTAACTACGGGAAGCCCGTAGCCTGGTATAACGCGAGGTATCAGGATGCGCCGTCCCAGCAACCGGGAAGCCCGGCCTAACTACGGGAAGCCCGTAGCCTGGTATAACGCGAGGTATCAGGATGCGCCGTCCCAGCAACCGGGAAGCCCGGCCTAACTACGGGAAGCCCGTAGCCTGGTGTAACGCGAGGTATCAGGATGCGCCGTCCCAGCAACCGGGAAGCCCGGCCTAACTACGGGAAGCCCGTAGCCTGGTGTAACGCGGGGTATCAGGATGCGCCGTCCCGGCAACCGGGAAGCCCGGCCTAACTACGGGCAGCCCGTAGCCCGGTGTAACGCGAGGTATCAGGGTGCGCCGTCCCAGCAACCGGGAAGCCCGGCCTAACTACGGGAAGCCCGTAGCCTGGTGTAACGCGAGAGTCGGTTCAGGATCCGGAGAGTTGTACGTGACAGGAATCGGGATCGGGAACTGGTCACGCTACGCTTGCCGGAGCGCCTTATATACCGGCGGCCGGCCTCCCACTCGCGCGATTCAACGTGTGGTGGGGTGGTCCCTACGGTGGGGCCGCGACACGGGTGTGGGAGCTTAGGGACGCCATAAGCGCCGAGCCTCGAAAAGCGCGCGGTGGATCGGCCCGCTAGGCCGTTAGTAACGGTATCGTTACAAAAGTAACTATTAAAGTAACTATTAAGGGGATTAGGCAGTAGAAAAATCGATTTTTTTTTATTTTTTGAAACTGTTATGTTTCCTGAATAAAATGCCGTTTGATTTATGTCAAAATTCGTAAAATTGCGCATTTGGCAGCTGAAAAGGTCGAGCGGCGCACGAACTCGTTTTCTCCCGGACGCAGGATAGTCGTACGGCAATCGAAATCCGTTGTCTTTTGTGAAGGGACGTGTTCAAACGTGTTGCCGCATTCTGTTGGCTTGTACTTCTATATAAGTAAGCATACTTCTAAAGGTCTCAGTTTCGATCGAGCATTCCGACTAAAAACATACGTTGTGTATATTGAGAGAAATATTATTTGAAGTCTAATTGTATTTTGATTGGTTAATTTTGTTGTTTAAAATGGATAAAACATCCAGAACTGACAGAAAAAATAGAGGCGGGAGACCGAAAAAACGAAAATTCTGTGGCAATCAATATATTAAAAATACGCAAGACAAAAGTAAAAAAAAAAATAAAATCTAAAAAAAATTCTTATAATAATAATGGTAATCTTGAATACGAAATAATCGATTTTTTCCTTGTTTTTAATATGATTGCTTCATTTGTTATATGTAAAATGTGTGGCAAAAATATTAACCTTGAAAAGTGTGCACATCGCGGACTCGGTTTTGAAATAAAAATTTCATGCGCAAAATGCAGTGATAGATTCATTCATTCTTCTCGTGCAATAGACAAAGGCACTAATTTTGAGTATAAAATTAATTCAAAAATAATAGCCGTAATGAGAATAATAGGAATTGGTTATAGCGGTCTCCGATTTTTTTGTGGGTTTATGGATCTACCTGTGCCTCTGAGTCGGCGTACCTATCATTTATTTGTGAAAAGAATGCGTAACGTTGCATCGGCTATTGCTAAATTATCAATGAATTCAGCAATGACAGAAGAAATTGCAAAAACTAAAAATAAAGATAGTTTGATAGTTTCTGGAGATGGAAGCTGGAGAAAACGCGGATTTCAATCTTTACATGGCATCGCATCGCTCATTGGACACTATAGCGGGAAAGTAGTTGATATATCCATAAAATCATCTTATTGTGCTGGCTGTAAACTGTGGGAATCTCGCATTGGTACTGATGAATACAATGAATGGCTAGAGAATTATGAAGAAGAGTCTCAAATAAATCACGAAGGATGTGCGGGCAAGATGGAGGTAGATGCTATATTTGAAATGTTCAAAAGATCAGAAGATCAATACGGCGTAAAATATAAATATTATGTTGGAGACGGTGATTCTAAAACATTTAAGGCGATTTTAGCCGAAGAACCATATGGCCAAGATTTTGAAGTGTTAAAAAAAGAGTGCGTGGGGCACGTTCCGAAGAGAATGGATACCCGACTTCGTTCCGTTGAAAAAAGGAATAAAGGTCTCGCCGGAAAAGGTAAATTAACGGACAAACTCATTGGAGAATTATCGAAATATTATGGAATGGCTATAAGAAATAATAGTAACGATGTACAAAAAATGAAGGATGTGATTATGGCTACATATTATCACAAGTGCTCCACAATAATCCGCAACATCATTTTTGCCCAGAGGCAGCAGAAAGTTGGTATACGTGGCAAAAGGCAAAAACTGAAAATAATTTGAACAATTATATACACAAGCCTGCTCTTCCCGATAATGTCCAAAAAGCCATTCTACATGTTTATGAAGATTTAAGTAAAGAAGAGTTACTCACTAAATGCATTGGTGGATTTACGCAAAATGTAAACGAGAACTTCAATAATATGATTTGGAAAATAGCCCCAAAAAGAACCTTCAGCGGCGCAGACATCGTCAAAATAGCTGCCTATTTATCCACTTGTATGTTTAATGATGGCTACAAACCAATATTAAAATTTTTGGGAGGATTGGACGTAGAAATTGGAAAGCGCGCCGAGGTCGCGTGCCAAGCGGAGAATGAGCGGCGCGTGCACGACTCTGACATTAATTTAAGAAATAGATCAAAAAAGAGCCGAATACGCAAAAGAATCGCTGAACAGAAGCAAGCTGATGCTAATGCTGCCCTGGAAACATCCTACTATGCTGCTGGAAATTATTAGACAAGATATGTATCGATAATCATACTTTGAAATCTTTCAAAACTTTAAACACGTTTTTCTTCGTTTCTTGTTTTCTTTTCGTTTTGCAGTGATAACTCAAATATAAAGCCTCAAATCGATTTGAAAAAAATTGAGCATATTCACAATATACATATATAATTTCGGACTGAACCTCTAAAAAGTCTGTGCATCCTTTAGTTTTTGAGAAAAAAAGTCAAACAATTCTTTTTTCGACGGAAAATGAACTTTTTTAAAAAAATCGTCATTTTGTAGCGGGCATTTTAATAATTTTGGTCTGATTTTTTTTTTACAGGTTTAGTGCAAAACCCGACATATTTTGAAGAGAATTTAATAAGGACGTTGCTGAATTTTTTTTTTTTAAATAGAAATTGCTGCAAAACCGATATAAAGTAATATAAAATGCATTTTTTTAGCCATATGCAGCGCCTTTTTAATGGTTATTTTAAAGAAAAAAACAAACTGAAAATTGTGCAAATTTCTAATTTGCACATTGCTTCCTTATAGAGAAATTTTATTTCGCTCACAAAGCTTAAGCTTCTTAAAGAAAGCGAGTTTTTCAATTTTGGCTTCCTCATAGAGGAAGCAAATTCAATACCAACTATCCTTTAATGATACTCTATTCATATAACAAAATTTAACCCGATATCTCAAATTTTCCGAAAGTTACAGCGTGTACAGACATTTCTCAAAAAATTCAAAATTTTATAAAAAATGAACTTTTTCATCGATTCTCATCAAATTCAATACCAACCATCCTTTAATGACACTCTATCCATGTTAAAAAAATTTAGCCCATTATCTTAAAAATTGCGGAAGTTAGAGGTTGTACAATATATTGCGTACACACAACACACCAGTGTTCCGATTAGGGACCGGCTGTACGCGCATGTGCGGGAATACGGCATCAGTAAAGTATCTTATACAAATAAAAAGAGGCACTATTACCCGGCTACATTTAAAATATTTAAAAAATGTTTTAAAAATGTATTAAGAAATAAAATATATACATATATAGATAAAAATATACATTGTGATTAATTAAAGAACGATTAAACATATAAAAATCTTATCTTATATATATCATTTAATTTCCAGCTGTCGTAACGTCCCGCTACAACGTCTGCACGCATCATGTACATCGCTAAAGGTGCCATTACATGGCAGCATCGAGCATCGATCGTCTGCGCAGAAATCATTGCGCAGGAATCTAAATGAGATAGATTCCAGCTTCTTGCGGCTAATAGCATGATGAGTGATATGAATACGGTCGAGATAAAAAAATTATGTTCTGATACACATTACTAATACTGAAAATTGATATTTATTTACATTATACACAATAGATATTATTATTATTAAACAAAATATATATAAAACGTTACTATCTCCCAGCAGAATATTAGAATCTAATCAAGGATTAAGGGATATAATGTTCATATTTTTTTTTCCTGCATGTTTATAACATATTGCTCCTTTAAATCATTTCCTACTTTTAACAATAGTTTTTCAAACTGTGTCGTTTTGTCATTTGTGAATTCCTTTTTGTGTCTTATTTATTTAAATATTTCAACCATCCAAAATCTTTTGCCGCATTTGTATTTTAATTTTATTTTGATTTACATTGCCAGAGTAGTAACGTTTCATAATATATCTTTGATTAATAATAATAATAACACACACACACACACATCTGTTATATAATAAAATAAATGAAATATAATTCTGGGCAACAATATTCTGCACAGACGCTTAACGCTCGACGCTTGACGCTTGACGCTGCCATGTAAAGGCACCTTAATTCTCACCGTCGCGCATGCGCAAAAGCACGCATGCGCGTACAGCCGGTCCCTAATCGGAACACTGATACATACATACATACATACATACATACATACAGACATTTTTTAGGAATATGATTTTTCGACGTTTTAGAACACTCTAAACACATTGACATAGAAAACTCGAAAAAAAATTTTGTCACGAAAACAAAGATTCCTCTATGAGGAAGCAAAAAATATATTTTATTAGTTTTTAATACCAATAAAGATTTCCTTAAAGGACAAGTCTCGATTTTAATTCATTTTTTTGTAATAAATTCCCAAAAAAAGACTTTATTTTCGACAAGAACTATTTCATAGTCCCCTTAAATTAGTTACTAGTTACCAAAAAATGTAATTAAGTTAAGTTACAGTTATAGATGGAGAAAAAAAAACAAAGTTAAGTTATAGTTACCGAAAAAAATATCTGTAACTGTAACTTCGTTACAAGTAGCGAGTTACTTCCTAACCCTGTTCAAAACAGCTTCTTTATCGAACGGTCATCTTCAACGTTCGTTAACCGCCCGAAAACTGTAACGAAAAGATCCGTGACTTCTTCGCGATCGATCAGTTTGATCGTTAGTGTTAGATTGAGTCCGATAATTCTCGCCAAGATGGTGATATTTTCAAATTCTTCTACGCAGGTGCCTGCACCATCGGTCTGTGGATCGGCATCAAGATTGCGTAGCTATCCAGCTTCTCGCCAGTCGTTTTGTCGACGATTTTGCCATAGTTGACGGAATCGTATGAAGGCGGCGCAAACAAGTGATAGGGCGGCGGTGGGGTTTCCGTAACTTCGGGGATATTTATCAGGGTTGGGTAGTAACTAGTTGAACAGTTAAAAGTTAAGTTAGAAAGTTGAAATGTTAATAACTTTTAACTTAACTTAGTTAATTTTAAACGTGTTAACTTTTAACTTAAACTAATTATTTTTAAATGCATTAACGTTAACTTATTAACTTTTTTTATACAAGTTAAAATAATTCATCAATATCAAAGTCGTGTGGAAATGGTTGATTGTAATACGAATATTTCATTTGTCATGCAACAAGTTTGTCGGATGTGTCGATTCGTTGTTAGATAGAGAATTAACTTCTAACTTTAATAAATTAATAATTTTTTAACTTAACTTTAACTGAGTTAATTTTTGTTTAAGTAATTTTTAACGTAAACTTAATTAATTTTTGGGCCATTAACTTTAAACTAAACTTAGTTTTAAAAAAATTAACTTACACAACCCTGGTATTTATCGTTTCGTCACACTGCGCGTAGCGTACCGCTAAAAGTCCGCCGCATCCACGACACCACTTGGAACAGACAACGATGATGAAGAACGCCATCAGGACGACGAATGAGCCGATGCACCAAATTGTCGACCATGGCTCCAGCGAATTCTGCATATCGCCGTTGACTATAACAAAACGGAAAGCGAGGATCTCTCGTTAATAACCGGAAACGTGTTGAATGTTTCAAACTATACGTTCATGCATAAAGATTATTAGAAGTACAGCTGCAAAATAGAAAGTGGGATGCTCAACAAGAATCTAAAAAGTAAAAAAAAGTCTTGCGTGTGAATCATCTCCATTAGAGTCGAAGAATCATCTCGTCGTACAGTCAAAGATCTCGAGGAATTTTGGTAAATTGTAATGTCGGAAATTTTGCAATTACGGTATTGGTGAATATTTTTGACTTATATAGATTTGCACGAAATGGAAGTGGTAAAAAATATCTTAGAATATGAAAGGTGTGTAAACAGCCACGTATTTATTTATTTACATATTCTTTTGTTAAGATGTCATCTTCTTGATAGAAACCCGAGACAACGAGTATTAAATCTAAAATTACATTGTTTGTCGTTAAAGAGAGTACCGATGAAAAATATTAAGAAATATTACTTACTTAAACATGGATGCCAAATGTACATATTATATTTGCTAATATCATATGTTTGCAATCTTACGCAACATATTCTTGTACTTTACATGGGTCGAAGAAATCGCAAATTGTTATCCGAAAATTGAGACGATAAAGATATCGTACGGGCGGCATGTTAAGACGCATATTTTGCATTCTTGACACGGTTGCGGTATCAAGCGACGCGGTAGCGCCGCGACGCCAAGTATATATAAAAATTCGTTTCAGCTTGTCAACCGCTTACCTATGTACAGGGGCTGCGACGCTACCAAGTAGCTTATCCGGAATTTTAGGTCTAGTAAACTTTCGATTAAGATATTTTAATAACTAAAGCCGTAATAAAAAAATCTAACTGCACTTTTATTATATAATGTGAATATAAGCTTTCGATTGCGACCGGTTCGAATAAGATTGGTGCAGTCAATCCCGAGAAATGATGATCGTATATCAGAATTGTGACATTTTTCGTTCTTCATCATTATCATAATAATCATAAGTTTCAGACTCTCACGTACGTATACTCGCACGCACACACGCAAAGCGATTTTGTCCCTCAAGGCGCGTTCATATCGCTCATGTACGATTATTCTTTCGTGTATTACTCTTTTACAAAATTATAATTTTAAAAATTTATAATAAATAAGAGAGAGAGGGGGGGGAAGAGAGAGAGAGAGAGAGCGGGAGAAAGAGAGAGAGGAAGAGAGGGAGAGGGGGGAGAGAGGGGGGAGAGAGAGCGGGAGAGAGAGAGAGCGAGAGAGAGAGAGAGATTGATTGATTGATTGATTGATTGATTGATTGATTGATTGATTGATTAATTGATTGATTGATTGATTGATCTTTATTAGCTTTCTCAGCTATTTGTGATAAAGATCTGGTTTACATACTCCTTTTACAATTGCTTAAACCGCTCAATTTTTACATCGTTTTATCTCAGCTGGTAAGGCATTATACACTTTAACTCCTTCGTAAAACATACTCTTTTGCGCACTCCTTGTTCTGTGATATTTTATTGCAATGTCCCCAGCTTGTCGTGTTTGTCTTTCACTCTCATTTCCCACTATTTCTCAATTGCTCCGGTAACATGTTCCTTAAAACCTTAAAAATAAATATACACACATTATAAAATAGCCTCCGTCTTATGGACATAAACTACAACCCTTGCAGCATACGTTCCACTTTGGTATGTCTATTACATTGCAATATGATCCTTATGGTCCGATTTTGTGCTTTTTGCAATTTACTCAGCTATGTTTCTCCCTTATCAATTAACAGAGTCGCACAATACTTAAAGTGAGGCGCTATGATTGTCTTATATGATTGTCTTATCAAGAGACACGGTAGTGTCTCGCGCCAAGTCACGCGAAGCAAAGACCGCGCGTAGTAACAGCGAGGCACCCCGGGTATCTATACGCGAGCCAGATAGTTGAGAGTACCTTAGATTACCAGATCTGAATAACGGCTGAACCGATTGAATTCTTGATAAGCTTAATCGATAGCTTGGGTTCGATTTATATAAGGAAAGTGTCTTTATTTTTGCTCTGCATGTTCTATAAAGCAAAGATATTACGAAGCAAAGTCGAAATGTGGAAATTTTCATGTAAGAAACGTCACCATCATCATCATCATCGTCGTCGTCGTCGTCCCCTTTACCGCTATATATGTACACAACACATGCATAGAATATAGTGGTATTATGCTACACGTATATATACACGTACACAACATACATGCAATATTGGCAATGTATTCTTGTACGGTTGGCGTCTTTGACGAAAGATAGCGCTAACGGCGCTTCGTGATGTTACTGCTTGCATCCACACTTGCTTTTGACAGGTATAGGTTAAGTTTGCAAAATGCCGATTGCAGTGTTCGTATGCTTTCATTTATAAAAAAGTGAAGATGCAAAATTCTTCGTAATACTTGTGGATAGTTGGATCAGGTATATCTCATTTATATTAGAGAAAATTAAAACATTACAAAAGTAATTTATGCTACGTGTAAAAACAGAACAAAGCATCGCAATACATATATTTATAAGAAAGAGATGTGTGTATTCTATAATATGTTTATTATAAGATGTGTGTGTGTGTATTTTATAGATTCAACTATCCAGAAGTATCAGGAAGAATTTTGCAGCTTTACTTTTTTATAAATGAAAGAGTGCTACGCTATATAATGTTGCACTCTGGAAAATTTAACGTCAAATACCTGTCACAAACCAGTATGGATAACTGCGAACAGTAATATAGGCATACGCACACAAGAATCTAGTATATTTGAATGCATTTGTTAAAGGAGGGTCATCATATATAGTTATTCATCATGCATCATATGACTACAGATAAGTATAAATAACATTGGTGAAATGCAGTCTGTAAAGATAATGCATGTCTTATGAATAATTTATAAATATACATTTATTTTTCAGTGGAAGTAGAAGAATTTTTCAAGCTGTTGATAAGATTTTGACAAAGCCTGTGGCATCATGTTTATTGCAAATCAACATATTATAGTTAATTCTTATTTCGATGCGAATGCATTGCTTGAAATAGATGAAGCATGTTTCAGTATTGTTAATGAATATAATAGATCTGTTATATTGTATTTTTTCATCTGTCAAAATGCTATTTGGTATATATATTTGACAGAAGAAATTTATATTAAAACTGATATTATTCATTATTTTGTTCTTTTTAGTCTCAATACAAGGATTGTTTTACACTAGTTATGTTGTCGCAGACTTTGTCAAAATCTGAACAGTTTGAAAAATTTTTCTAGTTCCATTGAAAAATAAATGTATTTATAAATTTATTATAAAAATTTATAAATTATTTAAAAAAATAGAAATAGAAATAAAATATAAATAGAAATTTATAAGACTTAATCGCACACAGACTGTGTTTCACCAATGTTACTTATATTTATAATTGCATATGATGCATGACAAATAACTATATGATAACAATCCTTTGACAAATGCATTTGAATACACTGGATTTCTTTTTACATCTTTCGTTTTTGATATATAATCAAGATACAAGACGGATTAATCAAACAATTTATAGCATAGCACAAGCATATAATAATATATTTTAATTTTAATGATAATAATTTTTTTTTAAAAAAGAATGTACAAATAGATATTTTTCAATAGAAATCAAAGAAATAAAAGGATTGCTTTTTATAATTCAGAAATATAATAGATATATTAATTTTATCTGACTGCTCGTAAACATGTGTATAATAGCAAAACATGTATATGACACATTAAAAAAAAAAAGAAATGATATAACTGCTAAAAAATTACTTTTAAAAAAAAAAAGTGAAAAAAAGCGCCAAGTGCACGCGCATATGCGTCTTTTGCTATAAAAAAACTCTTATACAAAATAGTGTTATTTTAATTATTTTAATACAAAAACACTGTCACATGCAAACTAAAAAACTGTTTCAAAAAATAGTTGTTTTAATTTTCTACAAAAATAATGTGATATATGATAAAAATATTGCGCCAGCTAATAAAAATTTATGTTACAAAATTTATTTATTATTATTTCTAATATTAAAAATTGGATCAAATTGCAATGTGATTAAAATAGTGGAACATATTTAAGTGAAAGAAATTTTTTATTAAGAAAACAAATTTCAGTATAAAATAACTTTTTAATTAGAGAAAAACTTGGCGCTGCAGAAATTCTAAATGTAAATAATACGTAATACGTTAATTAGCATATGTTCAGTTTAGCAGCGCCAAGTTTTTCTCTAATTAAAAAGTTATTTTATACTGAAATTTGTTTTCTTAATAAAAAATTTCTTTCACTTAAATATGTTCCACTATTTTAATCACATTGCAATTTGATACATTTTAATATTAGAAATAATAATAAATAAATTTTGTAACATAAATTTTTATTAGTTGGCGCAATATTTTTATCATATATCACATTATTTTTGTAGAAAATTAAAACAACTATTTTGTGAAATATACAATACATCTAGTGTATGCCGATATGTAATTATCTATTCTATTTAAAAAACTCGTTTTTTCCCTATTTTCTTTAGCATATAATCACAGTGGTCCTTAAATCGTAGTCTATCGTCAATAATTATGCCTAAATATTTCATTATTTACACACGTTCTTTCTCAGTTCCATCCAAACATTTCAATACAATATTACCTCGCAGTTCTTTTTTTATACTTCTGACTATCATATATTTCGTTTTCCCTGCATTCATTTTTAACTTATTTATATTCATCCACTCTTCTATTATAGTAAATACCATATTTATTTTGCTCTCTAATTCCGCGCTGTTTTCTCCAGTTACATATATTAACGTATCATCTGCAAACATTTTTATACTACATCCTTCTGGACAGATTTTGATTATATTATTTATATATACTATAAATAACAAAGGTCCTAATACAGATCCTTGTGGTACTCCATATTCTGTGGCCATTAATTTAGACCATTTATTGTTAAATCGAACCTGCTGTGTTTTATCCTTTAAATATGATCTTAACCATTCCTCTAATTCCATATTGATATAATTTCTCTAATAATCTTTCTCTATCTATTGTTTCAAAGGCTCGGTTAAAATCCATGAAAATTACCCCTACCATTTTTGCCTCACTAATTATCAATTTCCATTCATCAATGACTGTATGAATCGCTGTTTCACACGAATACTGTTTTCTAAAGCCCGACTGATACTCTGTTATAACACAATTATCTTCCAAATACGTTTCAACGTGCTTTTTAACTACCAATTCTAACACTTTTTCAAATATTGGTAACATATTAATAGGCCTAAATTCACTTGCTTTTCTAGCTTTTTGTATTTTTGGAATCGGTATTATCGTAGACGTTTCCCAACCTTGTGGACAGCAACCTTCCTTCAAAGAGTCATTTATTGTATCAACAAATTCCTCTTTTATTGCGCAAAATACTACCTTTAATATGTCGCTAGTTATTCCCTCCTCTGTACCTTTCTTTTTCGGTAGTCCCATAACAATTTCCTGTAAATGCTCTATATTAATCATCTCAAAATTTTCCATAATTTCCTCGGTTTTAATAATATAAATAATTCTTTTACACGCACTCCCAGGCTTACTCCCATTTATAGATTTTACTATACTATTAATACTTTGTATATAATATAAATAAAATTTATCTGCTATATTGCATCCTTCAGTGCTGTCTAATATTTCAAAATCTATATCCTCTACTTCCCTCTTACCTCCTGGTTCGCCTCTAATTATTTCTTTTAGTATAATAAGAAAAGATTTCAATTAAAAAAACTTGGCTCTGCTAACTTTTAAAGTATATATTAAAACCAACAAACAATAAATTTAATTTAGATCTAAATTTAATTTAAAATTATATTTAATTTAGTTATATCACAACAAATGCAATGTGAATGTATTAAAGAATATATTAATTTGGTAAATATGCATATTAGGTTACACCTCACCGATGACTTTGACCTTGACATATGTTGTCAAGGACATAACCCTGAGTAACTTTTCCTTATAACTTAACCGGCGGTCTCTTATAGTTTCTGAGATATTTAAAGTTAACATTTGGGTAATAATATAGAGACAGAGAGACAGTCTGCCCCACACAATTATTGCATGGATGAAAAAGTATACGTGTGGACGCAGTGGGTTCCGCCCACCCTGCGGGGGGGCACCACTTCCGGAAGATATAACCTAACCCAAACCTATCTCTGATTTAAAACTAAAATTTGGTTTGGGTTAGATTATATCTTCCAGAAGTGGAGCCCTCCCGTAGGGGAGGGGGGCGTAACCCACTGTATCCACGCATACACTTTACAAAGCAAAGCGAAGTCCGCCCCACAATTGTTGTGTGGATGGGAAAGTATATGCGTGGACGCAGTGGGCTCCACTATAAAAAAACTAGACACATAGGTTTGCGTTGAACCTCGCTTTGCGTGGAAAGTAAAAAAATCCAAAAAGTTTCGTCTCTGGAAATGTAAAGAAACACTTTTTCCACGTCTGATCTACGTAAATACAATGTAAACAACCTTTATGTCTCTTTATTTTATAATAGAAAAATTATTAAAATTGTGAAATCATAACTTTAAATATCTCAGAAACTATAAGAGACCGCCGGTTAAGTTATAAGGAAAAGTTACTCAGGGTCATGTCCTTGATAACATATGTCAAGATCAAAGTCATCGGTGAGGTGTAACCTAATATGCATATTTACCATTAATTTTAGCGTATTGTTTAGTTTAGCAGCACTGTTTTTTTAATTAAAATTTTTTTATATTTCTTTATTTGTATTGAACTTATTTTGAAAATCAGGTTTCTGTTAATAAAAATAAAATGCGTTTTAATTTTATGAAAAGAATCTGTCTATAACATTTCTATAAATACAAGTTTGATTTTGGTAAATGTTCAGATTAACTTACACCCCACGGATCGTTTTCATTTTCACATATATTATAGGGGGCACATTCCTAAGTAATACGCACTTTGAATTTTGTAGCGCTCTCTTCTGGTTCCAGAGATATGCAATTTTAAAGTTTCACAGTTTTAATGCTTTTTCTGTTATAAAATAAGAAAAAAATAAAGTTTGTTTACGTTGTATTTGTGTAAAGCAGACGTGGAAAAAGTGTTTGTTTACATTTCTGGAAACGAAGCTCCTTGAATTTTTCCATTTTCCACGCGAAGCAAGGTTCAACGCAAACCTATGTGTCTAGTTCTTTAATAGTGGAGCCCCCCCGCAGGGGGGGGCGGAACATACTGTCTCCACGCATATACTTTTTAATGCGTAAATATAAAATGGAAAGTTGTAAACCCATGTAAAACCTTATTTTGAATTAAAAAGTATATGCATGAGACAGTATGTTCCGCCCCCTCCACTATCAAAAACTAAACACATAGGTTTGCGTTGAACCTCGCTTTGTGTGGAATAGCAATTGTGGGAAAGTATAATATATAATTTTTTATACCTTATTAAATGATATTTATTTTATAAATCATTTGTAAAAGGATACATCTGCCATTTCCTTAGCAAAAATATACTGACAGTGACGCAAATGTAAACAAAAAAACATAAACATGCAAGTAAGATATAGTGAAAAGATCATAGAAATAAATGCGAAAATTATGGTACTTCAAAATCGCATATCTCTGAAACCAGAAGAGAGCGCCACAAAATTCAAAGTGCGTGTTACTTAGAAACGTGCCCTCTATAATATATGTAAAAATGAAAACGATCCGTGAGGTGTAAGTTAATCTGAACATTTACCGTTATTTTTTAGATATGTACATAGCGTATTTTTTTTTACCTTTGTGAGGTTTTTTTAATGGGATTTATACTTATCTGTAGTTACATATGATGCATAACGAATAACTATATGATGACACTCCTTTGACAAATGCACTCAAATATACTAGATTCTTATGTGTGTATGCCTATATTACTGTTCGCAGTTATCCATACTGATTTTTGACAAGTATTTGAGGTTAAATTTTCCAGAGTGCAACATTATATAGTGTAGCACTCTTTCATTTATAAAAAAGTAAAGCTGCAAAATTCTTCATGATACTTCTGGATAGTTGAATCTATAGAATATACACACACACACATATCTTATAGTAAACATATTATAAAATACACACATTTCTTTTTTATAAACATATGTATTGCGATGTTTTGTTCTGTTTTTACACGTAGCATAAATTACTTTTGTAATGTTTTATTTTTCTCTAATATAAATGAGATATAACTGATTTAACTATCCACAAGAATTACGAAGAATTTTGCAGCTTCACCTTTTTATAAATGAATTCGTACGAACACTGCGTTCTGGCATTTTGCAAACTTAACCTATATCTGTCAAAAGCAAGTATGGATACGAGCAGTAACATCACGAAGCGCCGTTAGCGCAATCTTTCGTCAAAGACGCCAAACGTACAAGAATACACTGCCATTGTTGCAGGTGTGTTGTGTACGTGTATATATACGTGTTGCACAAGACCTCTATATTCTGTTACATGTGTTGTGTACATATATAGCGGTAAAGGGGCCGACACGACGATGATGATGGTGACGTTTCTTAAATGAAAATTTCCACATTTCGACTTTGCTTCGTAATATTTCTGCTTTATAAAATGCAGAGCGAAAATAAAGACGTTCCTGATATAAATCAAACCCAAGCTATCGATTAAGTCTATCAAGAATTCGATCGGTTCAGCCGTTATTCAGATCTGATAATCTAAGGTACTCTCAACTATTCGACTCGCGTATAGATACCCGGAGTGCCTCGCTGTTGCTGCACGCGATATTTGCTTCGCGTGACTTGGCGCGAGATACTACCGTGTCTCTTGACATTTATTTCCCTCAGAGAAAATTTAAAAAAACTTCCAATTTTGAAATGCAAAGTGTGCAATATCTGGAATTCTCTCATATGATTGCAGCCAGTCATAGAGAGTAACAAAAGTTTACAAATTATTGGAGGGAATTGTTGTGATCACTGGCGATATATTTCTTTTGTGTTTTGATGGCACCAAATTTCAGGTATATGATAGTCTACTCGGCTGTACATACGACAAGTTGGTAGCTATAGAAAAAAACTATATATATGTACGTTATCCTACAATAAGCCAAAGTATAATATTTTTGATAAGATTCAAACACAACCTGATGGCATATGTTGTGGGATTTATACTGCAATACACGATTGCGTTCTCATTCATTATTCAGTCGTGATTGAGGTAAATATATATACTATATTATAAATGTAAAGTTATATTATAAATATACATATAAACATTTACATATACGAATAAAAATATAATTGTAAATACATATATATAATTTACATAATATATTTTATTATGACATAATATATTTTAATTCAATATTCTTGATTATATTGATTGGGGAAAAACGAACTGTACTGCACACATTGTAACTTATAGAAAGTTACATTTAATACCAAGAATATATGTATGATACACACGTATGTGTGTATATATATATTTCTTTTACGTACCATGCATAGACTTGCACACATAAATATATACATATATACAGGGTGCGGCATTTATAGAGACGCGGGCATATTTTTCGGAAACGAAGTGAGATATCAAAAAATGTTTCAGACAAAAGTTGCATGGTTTCGAGGGGGCCACATGATAAAAATATGGATTTGACCTTAAGTGGTCTTTTCAAGGTGAGGTCAATGTGGTCGGTTTTCTTAAATGGAATTCCCCATTTTTTATTACATATTCTTGTAGCTTACCTCGAGAGCTTTCCAAAACACTATAATAAAGTATTTTTTCATTAAGTACTTTTTGAGTTATTTTATATTTTAATCTGACATATTTTGATATAAAAAATAAAATATCTCGTAAAATATGTAGTTTTCGATAATCTTACCGTAATACTTTTATGTACAGAATAATGAGACAAATCAATTAGTAAAAAAAAATAATTGTTTTAAGAAAAAGTATGTAATTATTTACAATGTATTTTTTAAAACAATTATTTGTTTTTTTCTTTACACTAATTGATTTGTCTCATTATTCTGTACATAAAAGTATTACGGTAAGATTATCGAAAACTACATATTTTACGAGATATTTTATTTTTTATATCAAAATATGTCAGATTAAAATATAAAATAACTCAAAAAGTACTTAATAAAAAAATACTTTATTATAGTGTTTTGGAAAGCTCTCGAGGTAAGCTACAAGAATATGTAATAAAAAATGGGGAGTTCTATTTAAGAAAACATCGACCACATTGACCTCACCTTGAAAAGACCACTTAAGGTCAAAGCCATATTTTTATCATGTGGCCCCTTCGAAACCATGCAACTTTTGTCTGAAACATTTTTTGATATCTCACTTCGTTTCCGAAAAATATGCCCGCGTCACTATAAATGCCGCACCCTGTATACGTACATAAACGGCTAAAAATATTATTTCCCTTGAAAGATATATGAAAAGATGTATGTCAATATGAGCAATGTTGAAATTGTGTTCAAACTATGCGATAAAGATAGACGCACATTTTTATTTTACTGTCATCTCTCTCTTTCCCTCTCCTCTCCTCTCTCTCTCTCTCTCTCTCTCCCCCTCTCTTCCTTTCCCATTCACCCCCCTCTCTCTCGACACGCTTAAATACGCTTAGATACGCATGCGAGACGATAAAACAGTAAAAAAAATATGTTACCTGATTTAAACATGTTGAACATAATTCGAAATTGTTTTTTGTAACATGTATAAATCATGTATAAATACTACTGTCGGTAACGGCGGAATTAAAATTGTCGGTATTATCGGCAATTTTAATTACGCTTATGTTAAATGAGAGCGCTAATCCGTCGGAGTTCGATCGCTTTTTGATCTCCTTAGGACTACTAGAATAAACAATCATATAAGAAAGTGAATTAATTTTATGGGGATACGATAACCCATAAGTACCAAAAGTAATTTTAACTTTACGCCAAAAATAAGAATTTCTCAATAAAAAATGTGTTTATATTATACAAATAAAGATTTACACTCATATATTTTTTAAAATTTGCAGTTGAAGTTTTACTTGCATGAGTAATTTTCCTGCCAACGCAAATTTTGCATAGAAATGCACAGTTTTTCTCGTTTCCAAGTTTTTGCTGTAACTCGAATATTTTTGCATAGGCTGACCATGATATTTTACATTTCTTCTCCGAAGATTGAGATGTCGCCTTATCCATTGCTTGAACTTTTTATGTATTTTTATGTTTCAACAACATTACGTAATGTCGTTCGATGTGCGCAGCACGTGTGTGATCGTGTATCTGCGAATATGCTATCACTAGATTGCGATACACATGACGACAATTTTATGCTCCCAACCGCGCCACGAATCAGGCACAGCAACACAGTGACCTAGCCCGACTTTCGTTAATTAAATTTGTATACTGGCTCTGATCGCGATTGATAATGGAAGATTGTTGTTCGATTCTTTAACCGGCGTCCTGTTTGCTATACTCGAATATCCAATATGGCATCATGTTAAAACGCGTTCACATGCTAAGAGGCCCTTATGACTTCTGCACACAGAACACGGAAACGGTTGCCGCGTGGCAAGAAATGACGCAATGGCCAATAAACTTAACTCTTACAGAGAAACAGTACGTTGATTGTCTATCGCGTCGCTTCTTGCCGCGCAACAACCGTTTCCGCGTTCTGTGTGCAAAACCCATTAGATTAGTTCTTAATACAGACGTACGTAGAATATAGTAATTATCAGAGATAAAGATATATTCAAATTACAAGAAATAATCATTGAGTGTGTTTTGGTAAGACACCGCTACCGTAGCGCTACAGCTTTTTCGCTAAAATTCTAGCGGTAAAGTTAGTAAAACTGAGTATAACACTACAAATGTCGCGCTATACTCAATTAGTGTTATTGATTTTGGCTGGGCAGTGTTACTTTACATAGCCTCCAAATTGTATTTAATTGCTAATAGTTGCGTTCGGTAATTATTTTAAATGATTTGAATGATGGAAAATATTGAAGATATCGTAGCGCTACAGCAGCAGTGTCTCGCCGGAACGCTCTCTTGTAGCGCTACAGTAGCGCTACTGTAGCGGTGTCTTACCAAAACGCACTCATTGACCGTATACCGAGCACTTCATTCTGTTGAACGCAAGTCATATGTTAACGAATAAGGGTTCTGGCAATGCGCAACGGGCAATGTCCAATGGGCGTACAGCTTTTTTGAAAGATCTAGACAGAATAACTGTATGCCTATTGGATATCGAGTATCGCATGTCACGTTATCGCGCTGGTTTGCCAGAGCCCTAAGTTTAAAATATATAAAGTAACTATTAAAGTGACTATTAAATTAGTTACTAGTTACCAAAAAATGTAATTAAGTTAAGTTACAGTTATAGATGGAGAAAAAGGAACAAAGTTAAGTTATAGTTACCGAAAAAAATAACTGTAACTGTAACTTTGTTACAAGTAGCGAGTTACTTCCTAACCCTGTTCAAAACAGCTTCTTTATCGAACGGTCATCTTCAATGTTCGTTAACCGTCCGAAAACTGTAACGAAAAAATCCGTGACTTCTTCGCGATTGATCAGTTTGATCGTTAGTGTTAGATTGAGTCCGATAATCCTCGCCAAGATGGTGATATTTTCAAATTCTTCTACGCAGATGCCTGCACCATCGGTCTGTGGATCGGCATCGAGATCGCGCAGATATCCAGCTTCTTGCCAGTCGTTTTGTCGACGATTTTGCCATAGTTGACGGAATCATACGAAGGCGGCGCAAACAGGTGATAGGGCGGCGGTGGGGTTTCCGTAACTTCGGGGATATTTATCAGGGTTGGGTAGTAACTAGTTGAACAGTTAAAAGTTAAGTTAGAAAGTTGAAATGTTAATAACTTTTAACTTAACTTAGTTAATTTTAAACGTGTTAACTTTCAACTTAGACTAATTATTTTTAAATGCATTAACGTTAATTTACTAACTTTTTTTATACAAGTTAAAATAATTCATCAATATCAAAGTCGTGTGGAAATGGTTGATTGTAATACGAATGTTTCATTTGTCGTACAAGTTTGTCGGATGTGTCGACTCGTTGTTAGATAGAGAATTAACTTTTAACTTTAATAAGTTAATAATTTTTTAATTTAACTTTAACTGAGTTAATTTTTGTTTAAGTAATTTTTAACGTAAACTTAATTAATTTTTGGGCCATTAACTTTAAACTAAACTTAGTTTTAAAAAAATTAACTTACCCAACCCTGGTATTTATCGTCTCGGCACGCTGCGTGTAGGGTACCGCTAGGAGTCCGCCGCATCCACAGCACCACTTGGAACAGACAACGATGAAGAAGAACGCCATCAGGGCGAAGAATGAGCTGATGTACCAAACTATCGACCTTGGCTCCAGCGGATTCTGCATATCGCCGTTGACTGTAACAAAACGGAGAGCGAGGATCTCTCGTTAATAACCGGAAATGTGTTAAATGTTTCAAAATATACGTTCATGCAAAAAGATTATTAGAAGTACAGCTGCAAAATAGAAGGTGGGATGCTTAACAAGAATCTAAAAAGTTAAAAAAAGTCTTGCGTGTGAATCATCTCCATTAGAGTCGAAGAATCATCTCGTCATACAGTCAAAGATTTCGAGGAATTTTGGTAAATTGTAATGTCGGAAATTTTGCAATTATGGCATTGGTAAATATTTTTGACTTGTATAGATTTGCACGAAATGGAAGTGGTAAAAAATATCTTAGAATATAAAAGGTGTGTAAACAGCCACGTTTTTATTTATTCACATATTCTTTTGTTAAGATGCCATCTTCTCGATAGAAACCCGAGACAATGAGTATCAAATCTAAAATTACATTGTTTGTCGTTAAAGAGAGTACCGATAAAAAATATTAAGAAATATTACTTACTTAAACATGGATGCCAAATGTACATATTATATTTGCTAATATAATGTTTGCAATCTTACGCAACATATTCTTGTACTTTACATGCGTCGAAAAAAATCGGCAAATTGTTAATCGAAAATTGAGACGATAATGATATCGAACGAGCGGCATGTTGAGACGCATATTTTGCATTATTGACACGGTTGCGGTATAAATATTCCGAGAAGTTTTAAAAAACACATCCTTTTTTCCGATCGATGATATGCGAGCGGAAACAACGTTCTCGATTACCGTTAATACATGACGTGCACGAAGCAAAACCCGGAAAGACGAAAATATGTCAGATTAAGATATAAAATAACTCAAAAAGTACTTAATGAAAAAATACTTTATTATAGTGTTTTGAAAAGCTCTCGAGATAAGCTACAAGAATATTCAATAAAAATGGGGGTTTCATTTAAGAAAACGTCGACCACATTGACCTCACCTTGAAAAGGTCACTCAAGGTCAAGTCCATATTTTTATCATGTGGCCCCCTCGAAACCATGCAACTTTTGTCTGAAACATTTTTTCCAATCTCTTTTAATTTAAGAGATATTCAGCTGCATCACTTAAAATTATACACCCTCTATATATATATATATATATATATATATATATATATATATATATATATTTAAAAATTGATATGGCGGGAGTTATTATAGAAGTGGTGGGAGAAGATTTTCCTTTAGGTCTGGTGGCTAAGCATGAATGCCAACCATGACGTTACGTCAAGATTTTGGCTAATCACACTTAAGGACCCGCGATAGGAAAGGAAGGTTCGCTTGAGTGTAGCAACTAAGCGTGAATGCCAATCCTGACAGTTATCAATATCTCGGCTAATCACATTTAGGGATTCGTGAAAGAAAAAGAAGGTTCGAAGGAGAGGAGATACAAAATATTTAATAAGCAGAAATAAATAGCAGAAATAATTTAAGTACACAATTAATAAATATTTATGTATGGATACTAGTTAAAGATTCAAATCATTAGCAATAAACTGTTTCCTTTGGGAGGAAGGAAGGGAGGATAAGAAAAGACAAAAAAAAAACCTTTAAGTAGACTCACTCTTAATTGTGTGCGAAGGTGATGAATTTAAAATCTCGCTGAATAAGTCAACCAAGGCCAATGTCGTGGACTCGGCTGTGCGGAACGGGTGACTCGGAGATTCCCTCTGTTGTTGTGATGTTGATTGTGATATTAATGAACTTGAACGCACACTAAACGTCACTTATCACCACAGATTTGTGAATCTTTTGGTTGTATGAGAAATAACACTCTGCACTCGTACAACTGTAGGAGCCACGAAGAAAAAGAGAACCGTGAGGATTAAGAGTATTGACTGTCAAAAGTTGAATATTAAATGTATCGACAACTGAAGGCAAAATGGATCGAAAGTTAAGAGAAGACTCGCTTGAAAGCTGAAGACTGACTCGATTAAAAGCTGAAGATAGACTGGGTCTAGAGGCGAATATAAACTGACTTTTCGAAAAACGATTTCGCGTATATCGAATTTTAACGTCTCCTCGCGTACCCTCTCCATTAGGCAAGCAGAATCCTTTTTTATCAAATCAAATCTTTAAATGTTGCCCCTCTCATGGGTTGAAGGCGTTTCCCTTCCAAAAAAAGGTCTAGGAGATTGTGTCTATTGGTGTAGGCTTTTGCTTTTTAAAATTAAGTCTTGCCTACTGGAGAGTCCGCCCTGATCGGCTAAGTTGACAGTTTTGTTATTCACTTGAGTTTTATATCAAGCAGATAACGCGCAAGGATGGTCTGGCAGGTAACGTAATGTCAAGTGTCGTGAGTTTCTGTCGCGGATCATAGTTACATCGATAAAGTATCGCTCTAGTTCTTAGAAAGACTTTTATTCAAGGGTCTCCTTATACCGTGTTTTCACTAGTGGGTTTTAGAATTGAAATATTATTTGATCCGTTTGTCTTTTGCATGCGCGTGGTTTAAATTTCGAGCGTTCTCACGGCTCAAGTATCTTTTATTTTTTGTTTAAAATTCTCAAGTTCTCTAATGGGCCTTTGTGTTCGAATATATATCTCACATGGTTTAAGTTCTGATATCGTTTCTGAAATATTGGGTTGGCCAATAAATCCGTGCGGTTTTTGCCGATAGATGTCTTTTAGGCGTTCTGAACAGCAACTATATTCAGTCCAAATCTTGGAAGCGTATAATTATTTGACAGCTGATATTTCAACGTGCATTTAAAAAAAAAGCGTGAAGATTGATTGTGTTTTGTGTTCGGCGTCATTTGAAAGATGGATAACCAAAACGAGCATTTTCGGCATATTATCCTTTTTTATTTTAAAAAAGGCAAAAATGCGACGCAAACCTATTAAAAGATATGTGCAGTGTATGGCGAGGATGCTGTGAAAGAACGCGTGTGCCAGAAGTGGTTTGCGAGATTTTGTTTTGGAGATTTTTCTGTCCAAGACGCACCACGCTCGAGCCGGCCAGTTGAGATTGACAAAATGAAGGGTTAATTGATACCATTCCACGCTAAATGATGTGGGAGATTGCAAACGTTCTCCAAATATTGAAATTGAACGCAGCGATCCACGAGAAATGTCCAGAATTGGTGAAAATCGCAAGGACGTCGTCTTCCATCACGACAACGCCAGGCCGCACATCTCTTTGCAAATACGGTAAAAATTATTAGAGCTGGGCTGAGATCTTACCGCATCCTCGACATTCACCAGACCTCGCGCCTTCAGAATACCCTTGTTTCACTCCTTTCAGAATTCCTTAAGTGAACAGAAACTTCGTTTCCGAGGAAGCCATCAAACGACACTTGGAAGAGCTTTTCGCCGAGAAAGATAGGAAGTTCTTTGAGCGACGAATTATGGAGTTGCCCAAAAGATGGCAAAAAATAGTGGATCAAAACGGCCAATACATTATTGAATAAAGTTATTGCCTTTTATGAAAAAATCGTCTCTCATTTATACGTAAAAAACCGCACGAATTTATTGGCCAACCCAATATTAGTTTCGTCTGCTAGATATTCCTTGGTTTAATGTTTATATCAAGTGTAAAGAGTTCCAGAGCGTAGGCGTTTAATATTACGTGAAAGAAAAGAATCGTGGAGTCCACTGGACGTAACAATAGCAATATTGTTTACAAAGAATTTTTTATTTTGGCGCCGAATTATAAAAAAAGTATGTCGCGTTTCACGGTAAACTGATTCAAATTTAATTTCAGAGGAAAATATTGAAAGAAGAAATCATGAATGTAGTACGATATAACGACGAAACAAAGCAGCAACAATATATAATTAAATTATCGATATGTAAATATTCAACGAAATGTTGAAGATTCGATAAAAACCAATTCCGCTTTTAGCGTTTGCTGACCTTTATAAAACTTGATATTAATGCATAAAAAATATACAAGCATGAAATAAGAACATATCAACAAAATATACTGAAAAATATCATCGAATGATGCACGAACGTGTTCGTTGATTGCAACAGGAAGTGCGCTATGATGAACGTGAATGAGAATGTGAATGCGCGGGATATTATATGAAGCTTATATGAAGTCACACTCTTTCGTGCACGAGTAAAAATATTTCACGTTTCTTACCAATCTCTTTCTTTCTCCCCGTTCTTTTGCTTTCATCCGAATATGATCACGTAGACCGTCTCCTCGTTGTCATCGTCAGATTTCGAGTCGTCCGAGTGACGATTGTCATTTACGCTGTGAGTGGCTTTATTGCTCTCGATTCGTCTTTCAGCACCGATGCTGTAACTCGACACTGCGTGAGCTGCGACACAAATTGCAATCAATTAATTAATTGCATTTAACTTTATGTCTGAATGTATAGATTATTCTCTCTAAAGTTTGTGTATGTGCATATGCGTGTGCGCTTATATTGCACTTATTAAAAGTATTTATATATTTGAGAATATATGTATAATCCAATCATAGTTACTTGATTATTTTTAGTACTTAAGGGGTTACATACCTTTGTCGAGTAAAAAAAATCGATTTTTTTTATCGGCTTATTAAATTGTATATAGTTTCAAAAATCAATGATTCAAAGCGCATTAAAATATTCACAAAATTGACAAAGATGTGAACGAAAATGCGAGAGTGAACATGACTCACGCGCTCGACCGCTTGGTGTGCACCGAGCTCGAGACGCTTCGAGACGCGCTCGACTGTGTACGAAGCCTTAAGTAAAGAAGAATTGCTGCAAAGGTGTCTAGGAGGTTATACACAAAACAATAATGAAAGCTATAATCAGAAAATTTGGAAGATCGCTCCGAAATCGACTTTTGGCAGTCTTAGAATAATTGAAACTGCTGCTTATGTGGCTGCGAGTACTTTCAATGACGGAGCCGATGCCTATCTTCGAATATTAGATGTATTGGGCATACAAATTGGACGAAACGCTTACGATTATTGTCAGCAAGAGGACGCAAACCGGTTGATCACGCTAGGATCAAGGCGCAGCAACAGACAAAGGAGGCGAGAACTGCTCGTAGGCAGGCAAAATCAATGCTAAATATGGCAAATGAAGCCCAAGAAGGTACTTCTTATGGCTCCGGAATAGCCGAGTAATCGTAAGTTCGATTTATAAAAGATATATTAAAAAGTTTTCATTTTAAAAGTTTAAATGCGTTTTTCTCAAAATGTCTTTTTTTGTCAGTGTCTGCACAATAACTCAGTGAATTTTTAATATTTTTAGATAAAATTTTAACGAAAATTTTCTTCATAAAATTCTCTAACATCTATCGGGAGCTTTTTCCGATTTTCGATCTTGTTTTTTTTTTTTATAACAAAAAAAGTGGACAAATTTTGAGGCAAAATTGTAACTTTTTTTTTCAAGTTGTCTAATTTCGTGAATTTTTATAAATTAAAAAATCCCCCTCGATAGATTGTAACTATAATATTTCTTTATAAAAAAATATTTTTATTTTTCAGATCGAACTAACCTACAATGCAAAATCATGCAGACACTAGGATCATGAACGCTCATCATTGGTGCATGCAACTTGCCATAAAAGTTACAATTTTTTATGAAACTTAATAATTTTTTATATACATATACTCAAATATATAACAAATAAAATAAAAAAAACTCTGTATTGATTACTGCATTATTTACTGAAAAAAAATTCCCGAAAATAGGCCATTCTTGCGCGCGACAAAGGTATGTAACCCCTTAATTCTTGAGTATATTTTTAATATATATTTTAAGGGGATCCCAAAAGGTCTGTTTTACCGATAAAAACGTTATTATGCAAAATATTTTTGTTGATTATAGATATCAAAAAATCCTTTTCCACAATTAAAGTATACATAATAACGAAGTGCGGAGTTTAACATTTCATATGAAAAGCGAAAAAAAATTATAAAATTACAGTTTTGTTATCGGCCCGTGCCGTCAACATTTACTTAATATAAAAAATTTGTAATCTGCACGTGCCTAATCAGTAAACCCCGCACTCGGCATTTCATCAAAGAGTATAAGTGAACTTAGAGAAGTGAGTTTAGAAGCTTTATAATAAAGATTTTGCAAAATAAAATTTTCGTGCATATGTGTGTGTGCGAGATGGAGGCTCAAGAGTAAAACAGAGCAGTAGATTAGTTGCGTGATGTCGCGATAGACAGAGCTGCAATCGTACATGACAAAGACAGACATAATCGTACTATCTTCGTCTCTTTTTGATAATCTTACCGTAATATTTTTATGTACAGAATAATGAGACAAATCACTTAAAGCAAAAGAAAAACAAATAATTGTTTAAAAAAATACATTGTAAATAATTTTCTTAAAAACAATTATTTTTTAATACTAATTGATTTGTCTCATTATTCTGTACATAAAAGTATTACGGTAAGATTATCGAAAACTAAATATTTTACGAGATATTTTATTTTTTATATCAAAATATGTCAGATTAAAATATAAAATAACTCAAAAAGCACTTAATGAAAAAATACTTTATTATAGTGTTTTGGAAAGCTCTCGAGGTAAGCTACAAGAATATGTAATGAGAAATAGGGGGTTCCATTTTAAAAAATAAAGATGACCTTCAAATGACCGTGAAAATGACCTTTAATGTTAAATTCAAGGTCACTATTAGATAGCCCCCTTTGTTCCCTACAACTTTTATTTGAGTCGTTTTCCTTCAAACGTTGATCCAGAAAAGTTATGAGGGTGGAACTTTTAAAATGGGACACCCTGTATAGTGAAATAGAAAAAGAAAATAACTTGTATTGTATATCTCATTTATGCTATATAAAATAAAAATAAATAAATTTATTTATTTACGTGTAAAGAGATAAGAATAAAATAGAAGAATAAATGTTGAACAAATACAAAAATATAATAATGACAATGAAAGAATAATGAATGAACAAAAGGAGAAAGAGAGAGAGAAAGAGAGAGAGAGGGAGAGGAAGAGGGAGAGAGAGAGGGAGAGGAAGAGGGAGAGAGAGAGGGAGAGGGAGGGGGAGAGGGGGAGAGAGAGAAAGAGAGAGAAGCGCGAGTAAACGCGTAAGTGAATATGCTAGAAGAATAAAGCTAAGCGATATGCAGTACGTAGTAAGCGAGCGATTAGAAAGAGAGATACAGAGAGAAACAGAGTAAGCGTATGATCGAGAGAAAGAAGATATTAGAAATTGCGATAATGTTAGTGCGTACGTGTATATTACTCTCTCACGCATGAATTAAAGTTTGGTAATTTATCAATTAATTATTGTATATAAAGCAGTAAAAATATATTGTGATATTGTCTTATTTCAATATATGGAACACAATGCAAAAGATTGCGTTTTCTATCATGCATGTTTGAAATAATTATGTTGGTAATGGCGGAACTAAAAATGTCGGTATTATCGACATTTTTAGTTACGTTTAGATGAGGGCGCTAACCCGTCGGAGTTCGCTCGTCGGTTTTGGATCCCCTTAAGGTCTCTTGAATCTCTATTTAAAATATGATTATTACAATTCGATATGAAAATGTTATTTTTTTCTCCTCAAATTATTACGTATTTACTAATCTCGTTTTTAGTTTTTTTCTTTTCCTCAGAAAATATTTTAAATATCACGCAGTTTGTTTACCGCTTGTGTGATCGCATTCCCAAAGAACACGCAACTATTTGTGTATTATGTCGAGCGAGATTTCAGGACTAAAGATGTAACGCTCAACAAATAACTTCGCCTGTCACTCGCTAACCTGTATTGGGATCTGACATGTAGCACAACGACCTCTGGTGACAGGAGATCGAACTACAGCAAGGCAGACTATTTCGCACGATTCGCACGTCATAATAGAATCGTCAGTTGTATAATATTTACAAAAAAGTAAATAATGACGGAAGTTGGCAGATTTTCACCTCGTATATTCCTAACCGGCCAAACTGTCTGCCTTGCAGCCGTTATATTGGGAAAAGCCACGCCCGTATGTGTTCGAGAGTATCGCGAACGTGCGGAGAAAGCGTGTAACAAATTCAGTACGAGCATAACAGACAATGACGAGCACGAGCAGTAATGCACTACACTTAACTTTTTTGGTTTTTTTTGTCTTTAATATTAACACTCACAGATATATACAATAATTAATAATAAATTGTGATTTCGAATCTCTCACGAGAAGCTAATTGCGTTAACGCGAGCAGCGCGAGCGACGAAGTTCGAAAAGGCGATATAAATCGAAGCGGTTTTACTGTAGCGGTTTTCTATGCGGTTTTACTAACGAGCGTGAACAGCGAAAGTGCGGGCGCCCAGCAAGAGCACGACCTTTTATCGGCTTTCGAAAAAGGCGTTCTCTCAGCTGATTGCCAATGAAGTTAAAGAATTTGATGATTTTTGAGGCAACCTCGAGGCGCCGTGTTAGGACGTGGCCGATCTATCGTATTGCTCGGTGAGAGACGGAATCGCGATCGCGCTTACGTGAGCCTCGCGAGACGGCGCCACCCCCCTGGAACGGATCGGAGCTTCGGAGCAGCGCGGCGATATCAGATAGCGCCCGCGCTGTCGCGATATCCGGAATGATTTATCCAATGAATCGATGCCACGATAGCGACATGCGTCCATTATCGCGCGTTCTTCTTCCGGTTTGCTTCTTGTTCGTTTTGCCGACATAGTGGAACGGTACATTGTTCTTGTGCTCCGATTGCGTTACTCCGGGATTGAACACACGCCGAGTCCACTGCGGCGATCTACCGACCCCTCGGGTCCCGCTTTCTCGGCACGGCCATACGGTCAGGATTACCCGCGCAAGTAAACCATCCGCTCTCGTATCCGCCCGAGTGGCTTACACGCGCCCGCGTTCAGACACGCGCGTCCGCCATTATCTCGTAGCTCGGAACATTCGAGTCGGTTCGAGAACAAGGACTATTAGTGAAGAGTTAACGTACAGTTATACTCCTATATAGTTATATGAGCGTGTGTGTGTGTGTGTGTGTGCCAATAAAGCTCTGTGAATTATGCGATCTTGGTAATCGCTTCTAAGACAATTATCACACTCTATCCTTTATCCACGACCCTTATCGCACCAATCGGCGCGAGTATCGGCATATTTCCATCTCTCTCGATCCCGAGACATCCAACCCAACGGGTTCGGAGGTCAACTAATTAAAATTGCAACACGCCGTGTGCTATTGGCGGCCGACAAATCGCGCACTCGACGGTACATTTTCGTGTGCGCGAAATACGAATACGCGCGCCTAATTGGTGCTTTGCGGCATACGTCGCGCATATCAGTGCTGGCAAAATTCGTTGTGCGGCAGTTGATGTTATTGTAAATGTTTGTTTGTCACGCGGGTTTTTTTCGAACCTAAAAACTAATATTTATCGAAGTTGCTCAACTTTCAGAGCGTTTTTGCGAATAATAGATTATTCGAGAAATTGAAAAGAAAACAAATAAGAAAACCCGTGTTACAACTGATATTTTTGCGATTTGAATTGTTACATCCAGACTCGAAGAAGGATGAGTCGATGGAAGGGCGCACCAACTATCTTAATTATCCTGAAATCTGACGCCTTGCGGCGTAAGAATCGGGTCGAACGAACTCTTGGGTCTGAAAACCAGGTAAACGACCGTTCGGGTCGCTGTTACGCTGTTTATTCAGACGTTCGCTCGGTGGTCCCTTTTCGGTCAGGGAATTTAATCCCTTTTACGCGGGATGGGACCTAGTGCGATCTTCGTACTCGGAACGAGAGAGGGGTTAAGAATTGTTTAACTAGTTAAATAAAATATAATTTTATTCATTAGAAAAATAAAAAGATCGAATACATGGTATATATATTTGTAGAAAGTGATAACATTAATCGTGTGAGTGTGAGTGTTTGTATGTGGTTGAGCTTATCGCTCCGCGGGTGTTACAATGGTTCGGGGGACATCAGCCAGACTGAGTTGGGAAAGGCTCTATTGTTAAGATTAGAATTCTGGCTGGTAAATACAATATCTTCTATTATCTTTCAGAAAAAAATAAAAACAAAGTGTAAAAGTAGGTCAGTGAGGAAATGGGTTATTGAACGAAGGAGATATGGAGATCTTTAAATTGTGTTAATCTTGGTAGGACGATTCTGCTTCCAAGTCAGGAAGCTCATCGATAAAATCTTGGATTGCTTTGTCTATGTCATCCAATTCGAAAGACTGAGGAGAGGGAGGGAGAGAATTATTGAGGATCACTGTTGAAATTGAAGAGAATGATTGCGGGGAGGGGGGTAGGTTTGGAGAAGGCAAGGAAGAATATTCAGGGGAGTAGGAGGGGGAAAAATAGGGAGGAGAACTTGGAGTAATGAGGTCACTGGAATGTGTGTAGGTGTGTGTAAAATCGTAATTGTGATTGTTAATTCTATTAATTATTCTAACAATTCTATTCGCTTTGATTAAATTGTGGTTGATTTTAGCGATATATTGGTTAACTATCCTAATCGTTTGTGAATCAGCTCGCGCCAACGCCCTCCGAGTCCTGCGATAAACTCGATATATGTACTTGGTTCGCGAATGAAGTCGCTTGATCGAAATGCGCAAGGTGATCTTTTTCACTATAGAAAATGATAAGTAATAATTCCTAGTTGGAATTCGCGTAAAGGAAAATTGGTTGGTAGCGATTTACTCTTTTTTAAGTAGTGATGGAAGACGGGCAGCTTAACTCGGAGGTTGTCGTTCGTGGTCGAGAGAGATGCCGTTGAACAGGACACTGGTCATAGTTCGCGATGTAAACGATTTTTAATAATTGCACTGAGAACTGACTAACTAATCGACTTATAGATTAACCTGCTGAATGACTTGCTTACTGACGGACTGACTCGTTAACCGGGTAACTCTGATGAAAACTGTGATGATGGAGTCTCGCGGGCTCCCTTTTTATAGTTCGTCGATTGGTCGAAGGTGAACATTTTCGATGGACCTTTGCACACGTGATTTTGAGGTGAAGAGCAAAGGTCTATGATTTCTATCGATGATGATGCGGTTATTTTGTTAGATATTTCGTAAGGTGATTTCATCGTTTCTTCGCTGTTTATTTGTTCTTTCGCTGGAAAGTTTTTTTATATATGGAATATCTATTGATCGGCGTAATTTCTTCTTGTTTTTTCTCGCGGTTACTCATAGATATATTTACTGATAAATGATGAAATGTTTAAAGTTTAAAACGTTATGTGGTGCAAGATGTTCTATTTACCGAAAGACTTATTTTTATTGCCAATCGACGATCTTTGCCGCAATTTCGCGGAAGGAAGGAATCGTGGAGTCGGTAGGACGTAACAGAATATTTTTGTTATTTCTAATTGCATTCGATCATGCACATCTCTCGCTCTTGATGCGCAACATTGCTTAAGATTTTAGAATAATTACGATATCTCAAACAGTATGTCAGATCCCAATTGTAATGTTAGAAACTTCACGTGCTATTTATTAAGCCAAGTTGATATTTACCGTCACTCTTGCTCCGATTTGTTGGTACGCGCGTATTCTTAGCATGAATAATAATAAAATAACTAGAGCTTGAACAGAATTCGTAATTATTAACAAATCAACCGTATCCATAAGTTATTGCCCAGGTGTTCTGAAAAACTTGTCTTTGAATTGCAAACGAACGTTATATTAACGAATTTATAAATGAAAACTTCTTATAATCACTTCTTTAGAATCGGTTGAATATACATATTGGTGATTAGACGATCGAATAAATTCAGTTCATATAAAGATCTTTGACAAGCAATTTTCACAAATGGTTTCTTTTTAGTAACGAAATTAGTATGCCTAGCATGTTCGAAAGCTATTTTTGCTTATTGCGATATATCAATAGTTAACTTTGCGAGCAAAGTTAAATTCATTCTTAGGGAGTCATATCAGTATTAAGTATTATCGCGAAGCAGTTTCAATTCTTTGTTTCATTATGAACAGTCTGGAAGAAGTTTCACGAGTTCATAAAAGTCGAAGATCGCGTTACAGTCTTTAAACTTTTATCTGTGCGCAACAGCATCCGTTTTTATAAAGGAAAAGAATAATCGAGAGTATAAGCAAATAATTTAATGACGTCGTCATAATTACAAAAGTTTGATACAATTAACGACGATTAAAAAATATCGTCAATCCTCTTAATAAAAAAATATATTCTTTTGCTTTTTTTTACCGAATTGTACGTATGGTAAATATTTTGTTGCTGCTCTGTGCTATTTTCAGCTCATTGTTAGACCTTATAAAGTGGCAAGACGTAAAATCGATCGAAGCATGGATTTCCCTTTTAAAAGAAACGCCGATATTGTTACTACGTTTTTTAAAGCGAGGCGTGGCCGATGCCTTTCAGTTCTATCAGAAACTCGCATCTCTACCCTGACACGATTATTTACTATTTAGCAGCACTGTTGTCTGACCAGATTTGGGTTTGGCTTTATGAGCATTGGCTTTTCAGAGTTACTTATGTGTAAGAACACGTTACAATCCGCGCATAAAGTTGTTTTTGCGTTAAATGCAAACCCGGTTTAATACATTAACGCGGTATAATTTGCTAATACACTATAATTTATTAATATATTACGAATATATTATAGCAGGTTGAATATCTTTGTTGTAATTTCGGTATATAGATTATTTTTGAGTCTTTTTATAATTGGTATATCAAACTTATGTATAAAACGTTCATAACCAAAAAAGATGAAAAATACAATTGCAATAAATAGTTTTTCTTACGCGATTGTATTGTAACGATGCGCCTCGTGCACCGTTACTAATGCCTCGCGGACCGAACATCTGTCCGCAAAAGAGGCATAGCGTCTATAGCACTCCCCAAGCACCTACACCCGTGTAATAACCCCACCATCCCACACAGCAATTTAATATTGCAGCAATATAGTAATATGTAATATTACAATATTAGGTAATATTACGTGGCAATATATCAGTAATATTGCATAAATATTGTAATATTATTACAATATAATATAAATATTACAAAATATTACATTGTGATATATCTCAATGTAATATCTCCGTAAGTATATTTCCGTAATATTTCATTCTTATTCTAATATTACTGCAATATTGTAATATCACTGTAATATTACTGCAATAGCACATGTGACATTCTTGTGTCTCATTCGTTATCTTAAAATTACTCTCATTTAAAAAGTATTGTTCAGACGTAATTTTGCCAAAGAAAAGAGTTGTTTCTTTTGGCACGGACAATCACGCTATGCATTCCGTGTGCGCGAATTCTGGGACACCCTGTATATACATATACATATTTGTTCTCTCTCTCCCCTTCTCCCCTCTCCCTCCTCTCCCTCCCTCTCTTTCTCTCCCTTCCTCTCTCTCCTCGTTGAATTGTTTAAACAATCATGCTCCATGGAAACGGATCTGCTTCAAAAACCTTCCAGCTCCTTGACTTACTGCCGAAATTCGAGATACAATGCATGAAAGAGATGTCGCGAGAAGAATCTGGCGTAGAAACAGAAATGCCGCCAGCTATGACTATTACAAGACCTCGAGAAACCGTGTACAAAGGCTGATCCGGACAACCAAGAAAAATTATTATTTAAATATTTTCAGCCAAAAAAACAAACCAGCAATTATATGGAGCAAGGTGAGGCACCTTGGCTTGATTAAAGTCAAGGAATCATGTAGAAAACTCACTCACTCTGTTGAGGAATTTAATACATTCTTTGCTGACGAAGGACCGAGACAGGTCGATGATGCGGCTGGAGCGCTGGATACATTTGATTTTGCATGTAAAACGTTCGACGACAATAAATTCTTCTTCAAATATATAACGCCCGAGATCATACGTAGGGCTCTTGCTAGGATCAAGTCGAGTGCGATCGGTGCTGATGGAATTTCATCCAGGCTTATCAGTATGGCTCTACCCTACATTATGCTAATCATTGAGCATATGTTCAACTATACACTCATGCATGGTGTTGTTCCCAAGATTTGGAAGTCGGCGGTCATCACGCCAATACCTAAAATTAGCCATCCGACCTTGGTGCAGCACTACAGACCAATTTCCATCTTGCCGCTTCTATCCAAGGTTTTGGAGAGGATAGTATCTGATCAATTAATTGAATATTTGTCCGAAAACGAACTATTGGATCCATGCCAGTTTGCTTACAGGCGCAACGCATCCACTCAAACTTGCATCATTAGAATGTTGGACGATGTAAGACAAGCCGTAGACTGCAGAAAAGTTACTATCTCCATTTTCTCTGATTTTTCTAAAGCGTTTGACAAAGTACATCATGATGTCCTTATTAAAAAACTGCATGACAAGGGACTCTCGAGTAGTGCACTTCTCTGGATGACCTCCTACTTAAAGGATAGAACGGATGTTGTGCGCGACTGGTTTGATGACGTTACCTCATCCTCGGCCCATGCACGACCTGGAGTTCTTCAGGGTTCCGTTCTGGGCCCGTTATTATTCACTTTATATGTGTCGGATATTTGTGATGCTTTACAACATTGTAAATATAATTTTTATGCGGATAATCTGCAGATATATCTACATTGTGAACCTCGCAATCTGCAGAATGGCATATTTGAAATTAATGAGGATATTAAATCCATCGTTAACTGGGCTGGCTGCAACGGACTTGTGTTGAATGCTGCGAAAACTCAGACCATCATTTTCGGTACGGCCAGATACATTAATTCAATAGAACACGATCGACTGCCTGATATTAACATCAATGGATCTGCAATACATCTCTCTACTCATGTCAAATATCTCGGTGTTACGATCTCCAACACCCTATCTTGGAACTCGCGGGTGGAGCACGTCGTCAAGAACATACGCACAAACTGTACCAATTAAAAGTATTTAAACATCTGTTACCTAACGAGTTAAAAAAACGGTTAATCATCTTGTTAATTTTTCCGCATTTGGATTATTGCTGTGGGGCACTAACGGACATCACGGAGCAACTTAATATGCAACTATACAGGGCATTGAATGCCTGCATCAGATTCGCTTACAATGTCAGACGGGACGAACATCAAACGCCACTCTATCGTAAATTGCGCTGGCTCAAGATCGATGCCAGAAGAAAATATTTTGTGGGATGTCTGCTTTATAATATTATTCATACTCGGCAGCCGAGTCTCTTATACATATAGTGGTTTCACCTTCAAATCGGCCGTAACATCGAGAACCACTAGGGCTTTTAATGATCTTCTCTCTTTGCCCTTATGCAGAACGGAGATTTTTAAGCGTTCTTTTAGATACAGTGCTGCCAAGTTGTGGAGTAACCTGCCGCTTAACGTCCGTTGCGTGAAGTCAATCGATGACTTCAAAAATAAACTGTATGAGCATCTTTTGAATACTACGTTACCGTGATAATATCTTATTTAGTTTATTTTCATACGTAGTCATGTCGCGCATACATACACACAAGCACACACATTTGCACACACACATACACACCAACACGGAAATGTATCAAATGCACTCTCATTCGTACGCACAAATATAAACACAAACACACGCATACTCATACACTCGTACATACGTACACATTCTTCACTGTATCGCGTACACACTCTTAAATACATACATACGAGAGCATATTTAAATGTAAAATTATGTTTATATTTTAATGTATATATTTTAACTCTCTTTTTATCTGGGTGCGTTTGAGGGGACATTGTTCCAGAGCGCTTAAATAAATATACGCTTTCTCTCTCTCTCTCCCTTCCTCCCTCTCACCCTCCCTTTCTCTCTCCATCTCTCCCACCCTCCCTTCCTCCCTCCTCTCTCTCTCTCTCTTTCTCTCTCTTATTGTATTATAACAATTTTATAAAATTATGAATTTATAAAAGAATGTACTCAAAGGAATAATCGTACTTGGGCGCTGCAAACGCGCCTTGACTTCTGGTGCGGCTTCTTCTGCCTGAATGATGCCTATCATATTTTTATTCGTAGCTACTTGTATTATTGTTTCACTACTGGGTTGCAATGTGGTTCTCTGATACGGATATAATTTCAAAGTATTTTGTCCGATTCTCAATTGTTTCTTCGAGTAATTGCAACTGGCTCCTTGTTTTTTCAAGAAGTCCACTCCTAATATTCCGTCGTATTCGATCGGGAAATCATCTTTTACGACATACATTCTATGTTTGATTCTACCGTTGTTCAGAATTGCACCAAAAAAGCGAGCCTAATCGCGACTCGTAATATGGCGCGGCACGCCATTAACGTGACGCAGCGCGGTGCACACGCGCTCTACCATGCGCGAAACGCGCGTGATAACGTATCGGCGAGCGCCATGCCGGCGCCCAATTACCGGCACCCATTTGCGCGCGAAAATCACACGGTACGTGCCGATTCGTAGAATCAGTCTCCGATTTTCGGAAAGGTTCCTCCCGCGCACTCCGGAAGTGAGAAAGCGCTTTTGCACGTGGAGGACCTTTCTAGAAAATCGGAGATGATAAGAAGACGATGGGCGCAAGGCCCGCCCGCAGTCGCTCGCAAGTCTTCGCACGATACTTCGCAGCTTTTGCTTTCAGATTTCTAAAAACCAAACGAGATTATTAGACACGGCTAGTTACACGGATTTGATTTGAATACTAATATATTGAACGTGATTGTACTGATTATTGCTAGAACTTTATTAAATCAGTTAACGTTGAACCTCATATGCTTTATTACGCGAAATACCTTTGCGCACGTTCCTTCTCGAACATTCTTTGGTCCTTCGAGCCGGATCTATTGGATTCCATTCACGTGCTCCGGTCTGTGAGTAATCATTAGTAAGTGTCCTAGTGCGTTGTTTCACGGACATTACAAGAAGACCTTTCTGAAAAATGGAAAAGGAAATTGAAGATATGGTCCAAGCGCAACAGGAGTTGCACAGTCGCATTTTGCGAGCTGTGGATAATTTGAAAAAATTGGGTCAGGCCAATATTACCGCGGGTGCCGTTCAATCTCGTATAACCAGTTTGGAGAATCGGTCCAAATTTGAGGCACAGCACGAGACCCTCCGCACAGTTCACGGGGAGACGATGAAAAAACGGATTACATGAAGAAAGGTTACCACGGGATTGTGGAGGAAACTTACCTCACGCAGAAGAGGCTTCTCCTGGACGTCGCCGCACGCCTCGCTCAGCAAAGCCAGCCATCGGCATCCGCTGCACCAAGGGCAGATTCGGCGTCGACTCGAACAACGCTGCTGAGGATCCAGCTGCCTCAATTCTCGGGAAGGTATGAAGACTGGCCAATCTTCAGAGATCTGTTCCAATCGATCATCGGCAAGGACAGCGGTCTCAGCGAGGTTGAGAAGCTTCACTACTTCAAGGTAAGCCTGACGGCAGAAGCGGAATCCGTTATTAAAAACCTTCCGACGACTACGGAGAACTATCAGCGCGCGTGGAAGATGCTGTGTGATCTGTATGAAAACAAGCGACTTCTAGTACGATCGTGTCTAACCAAGTTTACCTCATTGCCAAAAATGAAAGCGGAATCCGCGATAGAGCTGCGAAAAATCCTCCAGAGGGTGTCCTCGACGGTAGGCACCCTGGAGAGTATCGGTCGTCCTATTTCGAGCAGCGAAGATCTCTTCGTGTTCTCGGTGATGGAACTTTTCGACGTTCGCACGCGCCGGGAATGAGAGGACTCAGTGAGTGACTCACCAAATCCACCCACGTTCGTCGCACTCAAGCACTTCCTGGAACGTCGGATGCAAACGCTGGATGCAATCCAGCCGGTAAAAACTGAGTCCGTCGCGTTCAAATCAAGTGAGACAACCGGAAAGACGACGCGCACTCACCATGTACAGCAGAAGCGGGAGTTCGGAGCTGCACAATACTTGCTGTGCAAAAGGGACCATGCACTCATGGTGTGCGATGACTTCAGAGCGAACTCAGCTCAGGATCGACGACAGTTCGTGGACGCCAGTCATCTCTGCACGAACTGCCTGGGCAAACACAAAACCACCGACTGCCCATCGAAGAGGTTATGTTTGGTGTGCTCCAAGAAGCATCATACCTCTCTCCACGATGCATTCCGGAAGGCTCCGGTGGAGGAAGACGCAGTGGGGACATCGCACGTTGCGCACAGCACACAGCGACGACAGACGTTCGTACTCCTGGCCACAGCGCGCGTTCGAATCGTCGACCGTTTCGGAAGCCTGCAAGAAGCAAGAGCGCTAATTGATCAAGATTCTGAATCTACCATCATAACAGAAAAATTGACACAACGGCTACGTCTCCCGCACCAACATACCTCGGTTGCTGTGTTCGGAGTCGGCGGCCAGCAGACGGGCATGGCGAGGGGTCGAGTCACCGTGCAGCGTCAGCATTTGGCCACGAACCGGAAAAACTGCGGTGTCAACGTCCGCGCTCATCTTGCCGCGCCTCACCGGATATCCAACCTCATCAGACGCGCCGGTGAGTGATTGGCCACACATACAAGGGCTCAAGCTAGCGGATCCAGATCTCTCGTCGTCAGATCCAATAGACGTCTTGCTGGGAGCAGACATCTATGCAAGCATCTTGCGACACGGCTTGCGCAAGGGCTCCAAACTACAACCAGTGGCACAGAAGACCATGTTTGGTTGGATCCTGTCGGGGAGGATCAGCTCAACGGAGGAGCAAGGAGGAATCGCGACTCACCAGTGCTCCGTCGGCGAGCCCCTCTCCGTCCTCGTCAGGAGATTTTGGGAGCAGGAGGAGCTTCCTCCCTCCCCCACGCCTCTCACCAGTGAAGAACAGGAGTGCGAGGATTTGTACGTCCGCACTCACACGCAAACCTCCGACGGTCGCTATGTTGTCCGCCTTCCGGTGCGGCCAACTCTTCCAGACCTTACGGAGACACGCGTGGCAGCAGTTCGCTCTCTGCTTCGCAGCGAGAGAAAATTCCTGAAGGAAGAGCAATTCTGCGTGTTGTACACGGAATTCATGAACACGTATGAGGAACTCAAGCACATGACAAGGGCCAAGACAAGTACTCACAAAGCACAGAGAATCTGCTTCCTGCCACATCATGGAGTGCTGAAAGAATCCAGCACCTCCACACGACTGAGGGTGGTGTTCAACGGTTCCTGGGCAATCGCCTCCGGCAAATCGCTCAACGAGCATCTTCTGGTAGGGAAGAACTTGTTGCCTGCCTTGAACGACATCCTCCTGCGTTGGCGCTGACATCGATATGTGGTGGCTGCCGACGTCGAAAAAATGTATTGGCAGATACTCGTCCACGAGGAGGACCAGGATCGACAGAGAATACTGTGGAGAAGCAACGCTGACGAAGAGATAGCTGAGTTCCGCCTCAACACGGTGACTTACGGGTTAGCGTGTGCGCCGTTCCTGGCAGTGCGCACACTGCAACAGCTTGCCCAGGACGAAGCCGATAGGTTTCCGGCGGGAGCGGCGGTGCTTGTCAACGACGTGTACGTGGACGACGTACTGACAGGTGCGGACTCCATCAAAGAAGCACTGGAAAACCAAAAACAGGTAATTCAATTGTGCAGGGCGGGCAGTTTCCCGCTAAGAAAATGGGCATCCAATTCCAACCAACTGCTGGAAAACATACCTGAGGAGGATCGGATGAAGCGCGACACGCGGACCTGGAAGCCCGAGGAGAACAGTCACTCCATCCTGGGACTTCGCTGGAATCCAGTGGAGGACAGCTTTGGATTCGCGGTCAAGCAGCCGGAAGAAGATGCCGTCACGAAGAGAGGTCCATCCTGTCGCAAACCGGTCAACTCTTCGACTCACTCGGATGCCTGACACCTGTAACTATAAAGGCAAAAATCGCAATCCAGTCCGCTTGGCTTTTAGGGCTCGAGTGGGATGTACTACTGCCGGACCATGAAGCAAGAGAGTGGGTTAAGTTTAGAGGAGAACTACCTGCGCTGGCGGACATCAGAATCCCAAGAGCGTTGGCCAAAGGAACAGCAGGAACCACCTTGGCGCTGCACGGTTTCGCGGACGCATCAGAACGGGCGAACGCAGCCGTATTGTACCTGCAGTCAGAAGGAGGAGACGGTCAACCAGTCATATCCCTGATAACTGCCAAGAGCAAGGTAGCCCCCATCAAACAAATCGCTCTACCTAGGTTGGAACTGTGTGCTGCTATGCTCCTTGCTCGAGTGGTCAACCACACCGTGGCAGTGCTCAGCCTCCAAACTGTACCGGTCTACCTGTGGACAGATTAGATGATGACACTGGGGTGGATTCAAGGCCATCCATCCAGGTGGAAAACTTACGTGGCCAATAAAGTCGCTGAAATCCAGCGTCTGGCGCCTGACGCTCACTGGAACCACTTGCCGGGTGAGTGCAACCCAGCGGACTGCGCATCACGGGGCCTGCTCCCGAGCGAGCTCCGGGAACAAGAGCTGTGGTGGAATGGACCACCATTCCTGCGAGTCTCCACGGAAGCACCATCCAGCACCCCAGGAGAGCCACCATCAGACTGCGAGGCTGAGCAACGGGTCATGGCAGTGACAGCGACGACGTCCACGGAGCCAGAGGAACACCATCTGTTGGAGCGCTTCTCCAGTCTCCACGACCTCATCAGGTTAACCGCGTGGATGCGACGATGGTTGCCTGGGGCGGACCATTCAAGGGCCGCCCAAGCTGCGCCAGACACTAGCCACTGCCGGCCCCTCACTGCCGAGGAACTTGAGGATGCAGAAAAACTGGATTCGCTGGGTCCAAGTTGCACATTTCAAAAGGGAGATGCAGATAATTCGCACGAAGATAACAACACAGAATAAGAGCTTACTTACAGGTTTGCATCCCTTTCTGGACGAGGAGGGAATCCTTAGAGTCGGAGGCAGACTGCGTCACTCCTTCCTCTCATTGGACGAGAGACATCCCGTCATCCTGCCGCCAACATCAAACCCAACTTGGAAAGTGGTGGAATCCTGCCACAAGCGGTCGCTTCATGGAGGAGCGCAATTGACCATGGCGTTGGTGCGACTGCGGTTCTGGGTTCCACGCAGACAGAGTCTGGCCAAGCAGTGCATTCACCGTTGTGTGAACTGCGTTCGATGGCGGGCGGCGACCTCCGAGCAGCTCATGGCGGACCTTCCTCGGCCACGAGTCACACCGGCGAGACCCTTTTAATTTGCAGGAGTGGACTATACCGGACCGGTGTTCCTCAGGACGTCACCAGGACGAGGCCACAAGGCATCCAAGGCCTTCTTGGTGATCTTCGTGTGCCTGAGCACCCGAGCAGTGCACTTGGATGTGGCCTTCAATTACTCGGCTGAGGCGATCATAACGGCCTTCCAAAAATTCGTGTCCCGCAGAGGCCTGTGCTCGAAACTCTTCAGCGACTGCGGCACGAACTTCGTGGGCGCTGACAAGGAGCTACGCAGACTGTTCACAGCGAGCAGCAAGGAGGGCAAGTGCATCGCTGCAGCAGTGGCCAACACCAGGGTGCGGTGGAGGTTTAACCTTCTCGCAGCACCTCACTTGGGGGCCTATGGAAAGCAGCGGTTAAGGCCACAAAACACCACCTACGGCGAGTACTGGGTGACACCACACTCACCTACGAGGAGATGGCCACGTTGCTGTCACAGATTGAGGCGTGCCTCAATTCAAGGCCTCTGAGCGCGCTGACTGATCCCCCTAGGACTTGGCGGCACTCACACCGAGTCATCTTCTAATAGGTGCACCCTTCACCGCGCTTCCGAAGCCCTCACTGCAGGATGTTCCCGCTGGACGCCTGTCTCACTAGGAGCTTCTGCAACAGATGAGGGATCATTTCTGGGCACGCTGGACTACCTCCAGGGATTAATGACAAGGCCGAAACATGGCAAAAACCTGCATCCGCCTACGTACCTGGACAGCTGTGCCTGCTCCTGCACGAGACCACGCCACCGTCAAAGTGGCCACTCGTGCGCATAACAGCCATCCACCCGGACACTGACGGATTTGTCCGCGTGGTCACCGTCCGCACGGCTACGTCAGAGTTCACGCGACCGATAGCGAAGCTCGTGCTGCTCCCGATCCTAGCACGAGACGAACCCGGGGCGACACACGCGACAAGCACCTAGAGAAAAACAAAACATACCATAATTCACATCATTGTTCACTCGCGGCACAACCATAACACCACTCACCATTTGCGAAAACCGACGGGAGAGCAACATTGTCCACGCTCTTCATCACTGCGTAATTCTCTGCACACACAACATCGTAGTACTACGCACTCATTCATTAAAACCTCACACGAAATAGCACGCGCGAATCATGGCGCGAGAATTCCAACACTGGTACGCATTACAGACCAACGCGGCACGATAGTAGCAACTCGCGTTCCGAAGCGCCAACATATCGTCCTTCAACATATTTCATTAGACGAGGCGGGCGGTATGTTCAGAATTGCACCAAAAAAGCGAGCCTAATCGCGACTCGTAATATGGCGCGGCACGCCATTAACGTGACGCAGCGCGGTGCACACGCGCTCTACCATGCGCGAAACGCGCGTGATAACGTATCGGCGAGCGCCATGCCGGCGCCCAATTACCGGCACCCATTTGCGCGCGAAAATCACACGACACGTGCCGATTCGTAGAATCAGTCTCCGATTTTCGGAAAGGTTCCTCCCGCGCACTCCGGAAGTGAGAAAACGCTTTTGCACGTGGAGGACCTTTCTAGAAAATCGGAGATGATAAGAAGACGATGGGCGCAAGGCCCGCCCGCACTCGCTCGCAAGTCTTCGCACGATACTTTCGCTTTCAGATTTCTAAAAACCAAACGAGATTATTAGACACGGCTAGTTACACGGATTTGATTTGAATACTAATATATTGAACGTGATTGTACTGATTATTGCTAGAACTTTATTAAATCAGTTAAAGTTGAACCTCATGTGTTTTATTACGCGAAATACCTTTGCGCACGTTCCTTCTCGAACAACCGTCGTTTAAATTTATTGTGGCAATGATTCTTCCTATCATATATACTTTGTGTCCTGTTACTACTGTAAGCGCTATTTTATCTTCTGTTATTAGCGTTTCGTCTTTTAAGTGCTTTACTTTAATTAATGATATAACGGCTCCCGTGTAGAACAATAAATTAATTTTTCCTTTTTTCGATTCTCGCATAGGTAAAGCGACTAAGTCTAGTCCTGTATGCGTTCGCGGGGCACGCTTCACGTGTGTAACGCGATATTTGATTGCGGGTCGTCGCTGCTTCGTTTCTTCTTTGTCTTCTTCGTCACTACTGTGCGCAGTGTTAGATTTCTTTTTTCCTTGCTCGTTACTCTTACAATTTTTATTTTCCGGTCGCAAGTTATATTGTTTGGTTCGGCTCGATTGATCTCTATGGGGTCGTCCGTGTAATAACCAACATTCTTCGCGATCGTGTCCGGATTTTTTGCAATAATTACAATATTTATTTACCGTATTTACGCGGGGTTGTCTATCGGGTTTCGGCAATGAAAATCGGTTCGCGTATCGGCCAGTTCGACAATCTCGGTCGTAATGCCCAGTTTTTCCGCATTTTCGACATTGCACGTTTATTTTATTTTCCTGTTTATAGGTCGGTGTAAAATTTATTATGCTTCGCGTGCCGGTCGCGGACGGTCCTTTAACCTTTTCTTCCGCGCTGGCCGCTGCTATTGCTTCTTGCAACGTAGCATATCCTCGTGATCGAACAATTGTTTTAATTTCGTCCTGCAATACTATTTGAAAATTTTCTAAAACTTGCTGTTGTATTATTTCCATTATTGCGCGTTTATTATCTACTGTATGATGACGTCCTTCCATCATTGACTCGTATAGCTCCATGGCTAATTTGTCTGCTCTAAGTCCGTAAGTTCGCGCGCTTTCTCTTGGTTTCTGCTTTAGCGTGTTAAATTCAATTTGTAGATGGGTCGTACCCTTTTTACTTGCGTAACAGACTTCTAATTCTCGTTTCAACTGTGCGAAATCTCGAATTTTACGCGTTTGAAAATCTATTAGGTGTACAACTTTGCTTCCGCCGTTTTTTTTCCGAAATTCGAGGCTTTATTGTAAAAAACTGGTTACACATTTATGATTCAAAGTATTGTCCATCGCTGGCCACTACTTTCTCCCATCTTTCGGGCAGCGTACGAATCCCGCGTTGAAAAAACTGGTCATCTTTTGAAACGATCCACGAATCGATCCAATTTCTTACTTCTTCATAAGACCGGAAGTGCTGGTCAACCAGGCCGTGTGCCATTGATCGAAACAAGTGATAGTCAGAGGGAGCAACGTCTGGAGAATACGGCGGGTGGGGTAGGACTTCCTATTTCAACGTTTCCAAGTATGTCTTGACCACTTTCGCAATATGGGGTCGAGCATTGTCATGCTGCAAAATCACTTTATCGTGTCTCTCGTTGTATTGCGGCCGTTTGTCTTTTAATGCTCGGCTCAAACACATTAATTGCGTTCGATAACGATCGCCTGTGATTGTTTCAGTCGGTTTTAACAGCTCATAATACACTACACCGAGCTGGTCCCACCAAATACAGAGCATGACCTTGGAGCCGTGAATATTCGGTTTGGCCGTCGACGTGGAAGCATGGCCGGGATATCCCCATGATTTTCTGCGCTTGGGGTTATCGTAATGAACCCATTTTTCGTCCCCAGTCAAAATGCGATGCAGAAATCCCTTCCGTCTTTGCCTTTCAAGCAACTGTTCACAAGCAAACAAACGCCGTTCAACATCTCTCGGTTTCAACTCGTACGGTACCCAATTTCTTTGCTTCTGAATCATTCCCATGTCTTTGAGGCGTTTTGAAATTGCTTGTTGAGTCACTCCCAATGATCGTGCCAATTCTTCTTGACTTTGACTCGAGTCTTCATTAAGTAATGCCTCCAATTCTGCATCTTCGAAAACCTTCTCTCTTCCACCGCTTTGCCGGTTTTCGACGTGAAAATCACCGTTCTTGAAGCGTTGAAACCACTCACGACACGTTCATTCACTAATAGCGGCCTCACCATAAGTATTTAAGAGCATTCGATGAGCCTCAGCCGCAGATTTCTTCATATTGAAGCAGAAAATTAAAACCTCCCGCAAATGACGAGAATTTGGCTCGTAAACTGACATTTTCAATAGAGAATAACTTTATGATGCAGACACAAATCGACTAATGTTTCTATGGGGTTATGTTGACAGATGCCCAAGTTTATTGCATGACGTCTATGATCTATTTATTTCGACCAGTACTTACCGCTAAAGCCATCTATAGGAAAACGGCGGAAGCAAAGTTGTACACCTAATAGCATCGCTCTGCCTTTTACTTTCGTGCATAATATTGCTCCTAATAGCGTTACTTCATCTAACGGGTCGATGTGTTCTACCGTATAAGTAGTCGCGCTCAAAAAATCTTACAGTTTATTTGGTGATCCGTCGAATTCCGGAATCATTCCGCGAGCCTCTTTTAATGGTAAAAATCCGCGTCCTCTTCGATGTCGTACATCCTTGGGTGTGAACTCGTACGCGGTCTCGGTCCTTTCTCCCGGCGGAGTTTTATGCTCGTTGTTTTGTCGGGGTTGCGGTCCTCTCATTCTTAAATCATAATGCATACTTCTAATTTCCCGTCTCATTTCCTCTCTTATTTCCCGCAATATTTCCCTAAGGTCGTCGGCTGCTTCGTCCGTTTCTCTCTGCGGGTTGTATTGAGCTCGCGCGTTTGATTGTGTCGCGTTTCTATTTGCTTCTTCTTGTAATCGCTGAATTTCCTGATCGACATCTTCCGATGTGATGGGTTGCGATGCGGAAGCGTTTGAGTTATACATGTTTGTGCGATAGATTTCGTCGGGGTCAAAGATACTCGAATCGTATGACGTTAGTGAGAATTCGCGGCGGTGTATTAGTCTGCTAGACGCGCTTATTGATGATTCGATTTCAACATCTAGTTCTATATTATTCGCTATTACGCTGTTGTCTAATTCGCCGAATGAAAATTCGCGTTCGATTACAACGTTTGCTCCGAGTTCTGGTTCGGACAAATTCTCGCTTGAATTTAATGCGTTTAGATTTCTTTGTACGTTATCGCGTATATCCCGGAGTGGTTCTACTGCTACTCTTATAGGGTTTACTGCGCTATTTCTAATGGCTCTATTCGCTGGTTCGCTAAATAGCCACGATTTATTCGCTACGCTTTCTTGTTGCGCGTTTCGGTTTTCCGACATTCACGCGTTTAGAAATTTTTAATTGCTCGACTTACAATAATACGATGAGCAGCATTGTCTCTTGTTCGGTGTCGGGCGTCGATCGTCGTGTGCCGTTGCGATAGGTCGGTGCGCCTTCTCAGGTTGCGCTTATCGTTGTCGCCTCGATGTACCGGGTGACTCGAAATTCCTGATGGACTTCCTTTTCCCTCGGTTGTAGTTGTTGACCGTTTGACGGAGTTTCCCTTGCTGTCTCTCGTTCTGGCGATTCCACGGAAATTTTCTTCCTCGTGGTTATGGACCTTTGCCGGTGTCGATCTTGTTAGAGCTGGCGTATCCCACCGCTGCCACCAATTAATGTTGTGCCTCTAGCCGCTAAACAAGAGGTCTTTAGGAATTTGTACGCCCAAAGGATTAGGATCCACGCTCGAAATAAGACACTCCCGGACATTAGGTAGAAATTAGTATATTTTGCAAGATTTAGTACACTTTCACTTATTCGCGATTATAATGGTCGGGCGCGATATGTACGGTACTTCGATACTGTGCGATAATATTACTGAGCGAGCGAGTGAGCGAGAGAGTCCTCGGTGCATTTCGCGCTTATTATATATTTTAATTAATTAGGTCGTTGATTAGGGAGGAGAGTGGTGACCCTGACCGGAGCATGTCTCGTGCTTCGCTTGTCAGTCCGTCTCGTCAGCTGCTTACTCAGCTTCCGAGAACTTGACCATGACTTCCTTCTCGTTAGTCACGTATCTTACTTTTATTTTATTAATAATCTTTTATTCTTTCTTAATTACTTTTCCTTGGGCTCTTTCCCTGATTCTAATACTTTGCTTTAATCGGCTCTTTCTCAATCTTTTCTCTGTTCTCCTTTACTTGTTTTATCTTTTAATATTAAGAAATTGGTCGGGTTACGACACTACTAGCGTTCCTGGGCGTTGCGCATCACGCGTGCAGGTCCTGATCACGCCGTTTCTGTAGATTTTCCGCTGGTTGTTTTGGCGGCCGAAATTCTAGCTCATAATCTCTTGAAGGTCGCTGGAGATTGACGATAGCCGTTTCTCGGTATTGTTTCTGTTGCTAATGTTTATTCCTCCGGTGAGGCTGTGGGGAATAATTACTCATATAAAAAAGATAAACAAAATTAAATTAACGGAAATAATCAATAATAAGGACGCCTCTCTGGAAATTGCGGTACGGTTCTCTCAATTTTTTGCCTGGCGCGACCGTTCAGCTCGCGTTTCGCGATCAGAGAGGGATCCGACGGACGCGCGCGAGACGACAACGTCACAACATATATTTCGTTAACTCTTTATTAAAAATTAATCATTTTACATATTAATTCTTTCGCATTAAGAAAATTTTATAGAAAAGAGAATAAAGAATAAAATCTCCATATTTTTCAAATCTCTATTTTCGTTATTAAAAGTGGAAATTTATTATCTATTTATAAGGATTTGTTAATGTAAAAAGTATTTCATTAATATATTATACTTTTATTATCTTATTTTTTAAAATAAAATACTTCAATATTATTTATACGATTAGTTTCGAGAAATTTGTAGCTTCAAGCGAAGTCATTTACGAGTTTTCAATGAAAATACCATAACAATCGATAAGTGAATCACGACGAACGTGCAAGTGTCGATACTTAAAATAAGCTATTGCCCAAAGTGTTCGAAGATCTAGCACGATAGATGCACAGGATCGCTTTTGCCGGTATGCTAGAAAATCAAAAATAAAATAGAAACTTATCATTTCATCACATTCTTATTACTTAATGCGCGATAAATTTCCCGCAGAAGCAGTAGTTCATTGAAAGTAACATAAAAGTGCTCCCCCGGCAAAAGAAAAACTTACATGATCAATCATGATATCTCACCTTTGTTCCACTGACAAGATACTCATGGTAACGAGATAAATCTCATCATGTTCATCGGTGTGAAACATTACATAGAACGTACCTGGTATCGGCGTGTTGAGGAAGGCCTGCTTTTCTGTCACGAGAAACGAGACGATAACGAATAGGCATCACGCGAGGACGATCATCCTGAATCGAAGCAATCGCTAATCAGTACACACACGATCCGTTCGATCAGTTTGCCGAACTGCTCGGTCGACACGTGTACTACGTGACTTTCACGCGTCTCTTACGTATACACGTAAGCTGAATACTAGTCGCACGATGAAATTTATTTTGCTTACAAAAAAGGAAAGAAAAGGGAAACGATTGTTCTCGTCGGCACACGTGATTCTCGCTGCACTTGGTGTGGCACCCCACGCAGACAACTCGGCTCTGCCGATTTCTCCAACCGATTAGTCAGCAGTGAACTGCTCGTGTTCCTACCTCGGGTACCGTAATATATATACAGTCGCCAGATAAGCCACGGCTGACACCCCACCACGGACGCATTTTGTCGTGGACAATGATGCCAGAAATGGGATCCTGCGTGCGCATGTTTGACAAAAATTCATCATCGCAGTATCTTCGGTGAGTGACCTTTCTTTGCGAGAATCATCCGATGCAGTCTCTTTACAATTGCCTCGCATCTCGCTGCCAAAATTTTCCGGTTATTTCGCGGAGTGGGAAAACTTTCGCGGAATATTTGAATCGCTTGTCGCGTCTAAAGAATCGTTGTCGAATACGGAGAAATTTCATTATTTAAAAGCCAGCGTCACGGGTAAGGCCGCGTCATTGATAAATAATATTCTAATTGCAGATTTTAATTACGACGCTGCGTGGAAATTGCTTGTAGAGAAATATGATAATCAACGCGCTATAATTCACGTTCATATTCACGTTTTCGCTGACTTGCCTATAATGAAAACAGAATCCACTGTCGAACTCAAAAGTTTACACGATACCGCAGCCGCATCATTAGCCGCGTTAATGAATTTAGGAAGACCAGTCAAAAAATGGAATGATCTGTTAGTCTATATCATTTTTTAAAAATTTAGTACACGCGCGCGGAATGAGTGGAATTTGCCACACGGTAAATTAAGTACCTACCCGACTTACGAAGAAATTCGCGATTTCATGACTTTGCGTAATCGCCGCTTTACCGACCACTCTAGATTAAATCAAAATATCTTGCTTCATAAAAGTAAAGGTTCTAATCACTATAATTCTAGTCGCACGTTTGTAAACAGCGTGACTGTCGATAAATGTTTAAATTGCTCCGGCAATCACCGTTTAGTTCAATGCGACGATTTTAATCGTAAATCGGTCGAACAGCGAACTCAGTTACTTAAATCGCACAAATGCTGTTTTAATTGTTTAAAAGTCGGTCATTTCTCGATTAACTGATCAAGTAAAAAACGATGTAATTTGTGCTGACGGACACATCACTCACTCTTGCGTCGTGACTCTAAAACGCCTGCACAAAATAACAACGCAAGTTCTATTTCGGAAAATAAATTGCTTTAAGCTCAGACGAGCAGTTCAGCCGCACCTGAAATAAAAAACGAGATCGCGGTCGCCGCTGTTCAAACGATTAACGCGCCAATCAAAAAACCGCTGAACGTATTATTTGCCACTGCGTGGGTAATTCTCCGTACCATCGAAGGTCGTAGTTTTAAGGTGCGTGCGTTATTAAATCAAAGTTCCGCCGTTAGTTTTATATCGCAATCCTTGTGTCAAACGATGCGCACGAAACGTTACCGCGCGAGTCTTCAGGTACATTGCTTCGGCGAGCGATACAGTGGCGTAACGAAATCTCGAGTTTCACTCACTCTCGAGCTTTGTCATAGCCAAGGCCCCTATTTTCCAGTGACAGCTTTTGTCTATCAAAAAATTATTTCTTATGCTGACTCAAGAACTAAAACCGTAAATTCTTGGCCACATTTACGTGATTTATCTCTCGCCAATCTTGATCCGTTCAGTAATCACTCGATTCATCTGCTCATCCGAGCGGACTTGTATGAATCTACATTGTAGTAGAGTATATAGAAGAGTTCTAAGCCAGGTCCTCTGAGGGTGGTGAGGGGCGAGGGAAAACCAGCGCGGGGGAACCGCGGCGAAACCGGTAGGCGAAAGGTCCGCGTAGGGGGCAGGGGGGCCGCGCGCAGCGGATAGGCGAGGGGTCCGCGGAGAGGGTGAGGGGAACCGCGGCAAAACCGGTTGGCGAGGGTTCCGCGATGAAGGGGGAGGAGGAACCGCGCGCAGCAGAAAGGCGAGTGATCCGTGGTGTGGGGGGAGGGGGAACCGCGACAAAATCTGTTGGCGAGGGGTCTGCAGGAAAGAGACGGAACGCACGCGTCCGCGAGTAGGTGTAAGAGAGATAGCGCGAGGCGTTCGCAATGTGTGGGAGAGGGATAGCGCTAATGATATTCTATGGGTGTGGGAGAAGGATAGCGCGAGGCGTCCATATGAGCGTAAGACAAGGATAGCGTTTGCATGCACGTTAGAAAAGGATGACGTTCGCACGTGAAAGAGAGAGAGAGAGAGAGATAGCGCACAGGTATGAGAGAGAGAGAAACAGCGCAAGATATGGCGGGAAGAAGGAAGGAGGAAATTAAATAACATATTTTTAATATTATCACAATTTTTTATTTATAGAAGTGTGTATATACATGTGTTGTGTGTGTGTGTTAAAAAAATAATAATATTAATAAAAATAATAATAATGGTAATCATATTCGTGGGAGAAGCATGGCGCTAATGATATTCTATGGGCGTGGTAGAAGGATAGCGCGTGGCGTCCGTATGAGCGTAAAACAAGGATAGTGTTCGCATGGACGTGGAAAAAGAATAGCGCGAGGTGTTCGAATGGACGTTGGAAAGAGATAGCGCGAGGCATCCACGAGTAGGAAAAGGATAGCGTACGGGTATGAGAGGGATAGCGCGTGGGTGCTTGTGAGTAGAAAAAGGATAGCGTAAGGGAATATGGTAGAGGCGCAGAAATAATTGACACTCTTTTAATAAAAATAATAATGTCTATTCAATAATTTGTGTGTGTGTGTGTGTGTGTAATATAAAAATATATAAAATATAAAAATATATAAAATATAAAAATATATAAAATATAAATATAATATATAAATATAATAGAAAATAGTAAGATGATATGTAAAAATATAATAATGTGGACGCTTCTGAAACAAAAAACAAGTGTTATTAGTATATTAATCTAGTTTGAACGTACTAAAATTTTAAAAAGAAAATATTTACAGTTAGTTCTATGCTTCTTGTTTGGAAGTTCTTTTAGCTCTTCCAGTTCCCAATCTTCATCACCGAAATAATCGCTGTAATCATCATAGGATTCGAGCCCGAAAAGCTTTCGAAGGCAAAAGATATCATTAAGCGAAAATATTTCCGCCCACTTGCGGGCCTCTCGAGTATCACCCCATAATTCTACAAGATCTTCTTGTGCGTTCCGCCGCAACATACGCACTCTTTGTCGATGCCGTATATTTACAAATCCATCTATGCGGACATAGATGAGGCACTGTAAATATAATACACAATTTGTACAAAAGATGTACATAAAAACTACGTACCCATGGTAAAAATGCAGCTTTTGGAGCATCTAATATCCTTTGATAAAGTTGAGTCGCTCGCCGCGACATATTAATCGTCTCTTGAGCCATTTTTGTTTTTTCACTTCACTTTACTTCTCTCAAAAAGTGTACTTGAAGACTGTCAGACACTTTATGACGGACACAATGGGATAGACATCATCTCGTTTAAACATTTTAGAGTAGGAGAAATATCACTTACAAAGAACGCTTACCTTCTGCACTTGATAAGAAAACAAAAGTTAGCATGTTTCCGCAGACAACTATCTATAGTTAAAGTCTTTTAAATATGAATAATGTCATTATAATATGTAAACTGCTATTAAACTACTATCGAACAGCTATCGAACGGCTATCGAACAGCTATCGGACAGCCATCGAACCACTTTGAACAGCTATCGAACAGCTATCGAACGGCTATCAAACAGCTATCGAACAGCTTTGAGCAGTTATCGAACGGCTATCTAACAGCTTTGAACAGCTATCGAACGGCTATCGAACAGCTATCGAACGGCTATCGAACAGCTATCGAACCACTATCAACTACATGAAACGACAAATTAATTACTTATATACCAATAAAATAAATATTTAAAAAAATGTATGTCTATAGACATGTAACATTTATATTTTAATTAAATGGCTGACGCTGCTATCTAACGTCACGTATTGAAATTTAATACTTGCATACTGGGATAAGAAAGAAAAAAAGGGAAGAATAAAAGAGAATAAAAAATATATTTTAACAATAGTTTATTCTAAATAATGTTTGGGTGAATCTTTATGATGATTCGTCCACCAATTAAATTTCAAAATGATCAAACTGTAATAATTGTATTTCCTTCTTTATATGGCATTGGTTTTTATTATTTGTTATATTCCTAAACGGTTTGATTTACAATTTGCACTGCATCACGTAACTCTATTCGTTTTCGTTTAATATATTTATTTAATTGCGTTAATCGATCAATTAATTCTCTAAGTTTATTATCTGATTTTTGACGCTGATCATAGTCTAACAGTATTTTACTCGCCGTAGTATTGATTGATTTATGCAATGTATTGTTAATAACAAATTGTACATTGCCTAATATGTTTTTCCAATTTTCGGTCTTATAGCCTATTTTCAACAAGCTGATTTTAGAAAACGATTTTTTTCAACTTAATCATTAGCCCAAGGTGAAATGACAATGGTCATGCTTTATTTTTTATTCGTTTAAAAAAGAGCGAAATTTTTTGAAGAAGAGGCTGTTCCCTGATCGCCAATGATTCGTTCGAAGTCCAAATAAATCGAAAAAATATTTAAACATTTTATGACTTCTACGGTCTATAGCGAATTTAGTCGAAAAAAGCCAAAAGTAAATCGCATGCGTCCATATACAATCCAGTTTCTGTTAAAGAGTTATATATACATAATACAGGTGATGTAAATAATTATATTTTTAAACGCTCGAATGTTTGTACGCATTCTTCATTGAATACAAATTTCGCATTCTTTTTGAGACTAGCACTTGTAGGAACCTAACTTTACATGCGCAATTTTTAATAAATTTTCGGAAATAATTAGTTAAGAAACTCTGTAATTCTTTTACATTTATTGGCTGGGTGTGTGGGTAGTCTAAATAATTTGGATATATTGTTTACATATAGTAATGCCTTTTGTCGTAATTAGATATTCCAAATAGTCAATTTCCTTTTTAAATGTATATTTTTCCAAATTTAACTCTATATAAACTGTACTGCTTTAAATAAGTTAATACTTTTTTAAAATTTCTAGGTTTTCCGCTACAGTAAATGTAGATATTAATATATCATCAATATGTATCAAAATTTTATTTGAACGTATCGGTGGATCAAAAATTTGTAGAACTCTTTTTAGAAATTCGGCTGGAGCCTATGAATATCCGAAAGGCATTTTAACAAATTCATATTGCCCAAAATGAATGGCAAAAGGGAAATATTTAGTATGTTCCGTATGTATCAAAATTTGATGAAAACCATCTTTTAAATCTAAATTGATATACATTTGTTTATCCCATAATTAGTCTAATTAAATCTCTATTATTGGAAAAGAATATTTTTGTGGATATATTCTTTGATTAAGTAGCCTCGGATCAACGCACATTCTTTTTTTCTGTTTCTTCGTGACACCATAATAATTCGAGAGCAATAAAATAAAATACTAGGTTTAATAATGTTGCACTTTAACAAATCATCTATAATTTTTTTGAAGCTCATTTTTTTCAGTAATAGACATTCGTTTTGGAGCATAAACAGGGAATTATCTTTTAAGTATACTTAGACGCTATAGTCATCATCACACACATACATTTATTCTTTCAATTACTTCCGTAAATGTTTTTAATAAATTGCATCAAGTCATTATCTAAATTATTAGTTATAGCATCATACTGCTCTTTGGTTTCGATAACATTTATAGTTAAAATATCATGTACCATTTTTTGAAAGGTATTAATATGTTCAAACGCTATTCTTATAATATGTTAGTTTCAGATTAGAATTATTAATAAATTCGCGACCAATAATAATAATAATATCATAACACATGGTTTTATTATCGACAACTAGAAACATAATGTCAAATCATAAATCATTTATGCCTTCTAAAATAATCCGGTCGTATATTTTACCATATATTAATATGGAAAACTCATTGATTTCTTTGTAACTGTGTTTGCTTTCTTTACTCTAAATAATTCTCTATTATTAAATAACTTTTCGTATACCGTTTCTAATTAAATTGATTGGACTATTGATATCTATCAATGCCCGAATTGCTATTTTATCGTTATTAATTCTACGAATGAGAATATACGACCTTGCTTTGCTGTGGGTACCGATTTACATTATATCCTCAGCAGGAAGAGAAGTAGCGTCAAACGTCGATGTAGATGGGAATGTTGCATGTTGTTCCAGATGATTTCATGCAGAGACGTGACTAGGGCTTCCTTCTTAGGACATGAAGGGCCGAGATGACCCCACTTAAAACATATTATCGGAACGATTCAACAATCCTTTGATAAATGTTCAAGTTTCTTGCAGGTGAAGCAATTCTTCTTTTCGACAGCTGAAGTCGCGGTTTCTTCTTCGTTGGATATTTAGATAATTCTTTTCTTCGTGCGGATACATTATCCTCTATGATTTTGCGTACATGTTCGATAAAATCAGGAACATTATTAATCCAAGTATTCAATATCAGTCTTCGAAAATTGAAATCTTTAACTCCATCGACTAAGAACTCGATCTTTTCCTTTTCTGAGAAAGTTAGCGATTGTATCAAGTTTAATTTTGCTTAGGCATAATCAATAAATTTTTCCATATGTGATTTCCAAAAGGGATCGCTGATTCGTGCCAAAGTTGCAGTGTAAGATTCCTTCCGTTCAAAGTATCACCTCAGTTGGAATTTAAATTCTTTTTACCAGCGGTTGGCGATTATACCAGTTTAAGACGCGCTCTTTCAATTGAGTCACGATAACAAGAAGCAAAAACATCGCTGAATTGATACGTCCGCGCGATATTAGCAACTCTCTCAAGCCATCTAATAACATTTTCTTCTTCTTCTTTTCCTGAAAAAGTGGGAATAAATTTCTCGATACATTTTATACATTGCCAAATGTCGGAGAAGCCGTTGCCGTTTCTCAATGTTTCATGCATATCATATGCGTTTCGACGGAGCATGTTTGCAGTTGACAATGAGGATGATTGCTGTAACGCCTGCATAACCAATTTTATTATGTATTGGAGATTCGGCATTGAGCTGATTTGTGTCGGATTTTCTCCGAGGCATTTGCGAATAAGAAAAAAATAGCGCGGGAGTACAGTGCTCGCGTAGTGGTATGAGAGAGAGATAGCGCAAGGTACGGCGTTTGCGAGTAGGAAAAGGATGGCGCGAGGTACGGGTATGGGAGAAGGATAGCGCGAGGTATGGCGTTCATGAGTTGGAAAAAGATAGGCAGCTATCGTAGGAGTCCGCGGGAAGGGGGAGCGGATGAAGGAAGGACTTATGAAATAAATAATATTTTTAATAATAATAAATACAATTTTTATTCATTTATTGTGTGTGTGTGTGTTTCTGTGTTTCTGTAAAATAAAAGATAATCTAATAGATATAATATATGATATAAAATATGAAATATAACAATATTGTTGTCACAATATTTATTTAAATGACATTTGATACAATAAAAAGGTTTCTCGTGGCAAATGCGACACACAATACGCAAAAGGCTAACGTGCTACAATCTATAGCGCGTGAGAGAGATAAAAGACAAAAATTACTTGAGCGAGTGTTGCCAACTAAAAATATATAAATCAAACTAAATTTAACACTCCCCCTCAACACGAGCATGCTTATAAAAGTTATATTAGGGCAAGGCCCATGCCTTGTACGCATCTGATATGATTATGTTTAACAGAACTTTTCGTCAAAATGTCGGCATACATGTTTTCCGTCGGAGTGTATTTAACATCTATTTCACCGTTTTTATATTTTTCGCGTACAAAATGGTATTTTATATCTATATGCTTTGTACGAGAATGATGCACTGGGTTTTTCACTAACGCTTGGGCTCCAAGGTTATCGCAATGTATAGTTATTTTATCCACTTTTAAACTAGCTATGTCTAATTCTTGCATCATGCTACGCAGATATACAGTTTCTTTAGTCGCTTCTGTTAAGGACATGTACTCTGCCTCTGTGCTAGATAGTGCTGTCGTTTTTTGTTTTTTCGACTCCCAAGTTATTGCAGTATTAGCCATCACAAAGAAATAGCCTGATTGAGATCTTCTATCAGTTGTATCTGAGGCCCAGTCTGAATCTGCGTAACCTAAGATTGGTTTCCCACTTTTCTGAAAATGTAAACTTTGATTTGTTGTTCCTCTCAAATATCTAAGTACATGCTTCGCAGCAAGCCAATGTTGTTTTTGGGGGTTTTGATTGAATTGACTCAAATAACTTACTGAGTAAGCTAAGTCTGGACGCGTCGCTACTACTAAATACATTAGACTTCCGATTAATGATTGGTATTCATGTTTACTTACTTCCACGTCCTCCGTTATACTTATCTCGTTTGATAAATCAAGTTTTGGAGTTAACGGAGTTGCTTTGGGTTTTGATTCTAACATACCAAAACGTAATAATAAATCCTGCGCATACTTTTGTTGTCTTATAAAAACTGACTTGGTGGATTGATTTTGAATGAACTCGATGCCTAAACAATAATGTAATAAGCCTAATTCCTTTGTTTGAAATTCTCGATTTAAGCATCGTACTAATTCATGGTAAAGTTTGACATCGTTTGTAGCAACCACTAAGTCATCTACGTAAACTAAAACAAACAAAACGTTTTGATTAGATCTTTTTACATAAAAACATTTGTCGCTGTTTAATGGATTCATTCCGTGATTTTTAAGTTTTGAATCTAACTTCTTGTGCCACTGTTGCCCGGACTGTTTTAATCCATAAATTGATTTTTTTAGCAGACAAACTAAGTTTTCTTCGCCAGATTTTACAAAGGTTTCGGGTTGCTTCATATACACGTTTTCTTCTACCTCTCCATTAATGTATGCCATTTCTATATCTAATTGGTATAAATTGAGGTCTAACTCTACTGATAGAGCAACTAAAATTCTCAACGAGCTCAGTCTTGCAACCGGGGAAAATGTGTCGACAAAATCAAGTCCTGGCCGTTGAGCGCAGCCTTTAACCACTAAACGGGCCTTTCTTCGTTCGATGGATCCATCTTGGCGATATTTAGTTCTCAATACCCAGCGGCAATCAATGGCTTTGGAGTTTTTAGGAAGTTTACAGAGCGTCCAAGTATTGTTGCGTACTAAGGCTTCATATTCTTCAAACATAGCCTTTTTCCACTCTTGTTTTTGGGGTCCCGATAACGCTTCTTCCACAGTGATGTCTCCTATTGCACTATATGCCATCTGTACATTATGTTGCACAACGTTGGTTTCAGGCGTATCGTGATGCTCTGCACAAGACTGATGTATTTTCCTTGGTCTTCCCCTTTTTCCGGTTTTCAGTAGTCTTGGTCTACCAGGGCCACGTTTTGGAGTTGTAAAATCCTTTAAGTTTGTGTTCTCTTCTCTATCTGTGTCCATTTCAGAATCAGTCCCTTCGTCATTCTTCAAATCATCTTCTTCTTGATTGCCTTTTATGTTATTGTCGCTTACATCGTTATTAATAGATTCTTCTTTACTTGCACTCTGTTTATCTTGATGCATCTCTTCGATATAATCTTCTTTTGCTATTGGAATTTGATATGTTGTGGGAATGTATTCATCTATTATCTTTATGTCTCTACTTTTGATGACTTTTCTCGCTTCAGGGTCCCATAGTCTATATGCTTTAGCGTCAGTCGCGTACCCAAGAAAAATGTGTTCTTTGGATTTAGGTTCAAATTTTCCTCTTGTCGGAGCCTTGTTCAAAACGTAAGCTTTACATCCAAAGGTTTTGAAATGCGAGACATTCGGTTTTCTTCCGAACCAACTTTCATAAGGAGTCTTATTACCCAATATTTTCGTTGGACATCTATTTCTGATATACGCAGCCGTCGAAACGGCTTCTGCCCAGAATTCATTGGGTAAATTGGCTTGAGACAACAAACACCTCGCCATTTCCACAAGAGTCCTATTCATCCTCTCGGAAACTCCGTTTTGTTGTGGGGTATGAGGTACCGTATATTCATGCTTAATTCCTGCCTTTTCGAGTTCTTGATCAAAAGACTTTCCGCTATATTCGAGGCCGTTATCGGTACGTAAAATTTTAATTTTGCAATCCATCTGGTTTTCTGCTAGCGATTTGTACTTCATAAAAGCTTCTTTTACTTCGTCCTTTGACTTTAGAAAATAAACTGCTGTCCATCTGGATTTATGATCGATGAAGGTGGCAAAATATCTAGCGCCACCTTTATTTTTTGTTCTCATCGGGCCACAGACATCAGATGAGACAATTTCCAACAATCTTTGACATTTAGTGTTTAATTCCTTTGGAAACGGGTTAGCAGTTTGCTTATTTTGCACACAAATTTTGCAAGAAAGATTCTGTTGAGAAAACTCGGGGGTGCCGAGGACTAATTTTTCGGACGATAATTTTTTTAAGTCGCATATGTTCAGATGACCATAGCGTTGGTGCCACAATTCCATTTGTTCATCATTTGAACTGGCACTGCCTGCGAAGTCTGAAGTCGATTCTAGAAAATAGAGACCTTTATTCTTCTTTGCTGTTAATATTTTATTGCCTCTTTGATTTAAAATTGTAGCAGCATTTTCTGTCAATAAAATTTTGCGCCCATTAGTTGTAGCTTTTGACGCAGAAAACAAGTTTGTGCTTAATTCAGGGACGTAAAGTGTATTTTCCAATTTTATTCGATGGGTTCGTGTCCCTTCTATTAACGACAAATAAACGGTCCCTATTCCCTTTATTTCTGTTAATTTGTCATTTGCAAGTCTTACCTTTTGATTTATGACTGTTTGCAAATCAACAAACCTTTTGCGATCTTTGCACATATGGGACGTGGCTCCGCTGTCGAGACACCATTTATCCGTTTCTTCTGACTTTGCATTGAAAGCATTTATGACGTTTTCTTCATTTACCATACGCTTGCAATCAGTATCTTCATTGATGGCGTAAAATGCGTCTTCAGCACACGCTGCTTCTTCATTCTTCTTTTTCCAGCATTGTGAAATTTTGTGTCCTCGTTTGTGGCAATAATGACATTTAAAAGGCTTGGCTTCCTTTTCAGTAGCAGTTTTAGAACCTTTGTCCACTTTGTATCCTCCTTTAAACCTAGATTTATTATTACTTGCGTGGAGGGCATTTTGTTGATTTTGCATCGATTCCTTTCCTTTTCTAGCCTGAAATTCTTCCAAGAGTTTTATTTTTAACGTTTCAGGGTCAGGTAGGATATCTCTAGCCTCAATAGCGCATCTAAAATTTTCATAATTATCGGGTACACTATATAGAAGCAATATTGTTATCAAGTCGTTTGCGATATTGATGTCCATTTCTTTCAACTTGTCGATGGTCCCAAAAAATTTATTTAAATGTTCATCCATACCTTCCTCGCTGGACATCCTTGTAAATATGAGCTGTTTTAACAAGGTGGCCTTACGGGCAGGGCCTTTTGACTGATATACATCTTCAAGTTTTACCCATACATCTCTTGATGTTTGACTGTGCTTTATATGACATAACTCTGATGGGCAAATATTTAGGATAATATCAGCTTTTGCCTTTTGGTCTGCCAATTCCCACGCCGGAATGTGTGCTGGCTCCTGCGAGCGAGTCATCGTGCTATTTACATATGGCCATTGTTCGTTGCGTACGAGAACCGCTTCCATTTGCATTCTCCATGTATCGTAGTTGTCCTTTGACAACCTTTCCACAGGTGTAAAATGCATAGACATTTTCTTCGTCTTTGCAAACTCGTTCCGCGTGTTCGCTCTCTAACCTCACTTTTATATCACAACTTGTTACAGCTGTATTTTGTCGCAATTTTATAGAGCCACAGATCGAATATATGTACTACGGAATTCTGGGCCCATAACCTTTGTTGTCACAATATTTATTTAAATGACATTTGATACAATAAGAAGGTTTCTCGTGGCAAATGCGACACACAATACGCGAAACGCTAACGTGCTACAATCTATAGCGTGTGAGAGTGAGATAAAAAGACAAAAATTACTTGAGCGAGTGTTGCCAACTAAAAATATATAAATCAAACTAAATTTAACAAATATATATATATATGTATATATATATATATATATATATATATATATATATATACAACTTAAAAAACTATTACACTACAAGATATAATATAATATAATATAAAATAAAATAAAACATAAAAATACTACTGTTGCTACTAATAATATGCTGCTGCTTTTAGAACAGAAAAATGAATTTTATTAATAAATTTTCATGTATTATACATTTAAAAATAAGATACTTATAGTTAGTTCTATGCTTCTTATTCGGAAGCTCTTTCAGCTCTTTCTGCTGCCAATCTTCATCACTGAAAAAATCGCTGTAATCAACGTAGTTTCGTGCCCGAAGAGCTTTCGAAGGCAAAATATGTATATCCTCATAGAAGCCCGCGTAATTGCGATCATAATCGCAGGCCTCTTTTGTTTCAACTTACAAATTGTCGAACTAACATTTTTATTGCGCCGCACCATGCGCATCAGGCGCCTGTGGGCAATATTCATGAACCTTTAATTTGGAGAATGAAGAGCTGACATTTTTTTGATGCGAGTAAGTAGTTCTCGTGGTGTACATTTTGTGAAAAAAAATGTCAGCTCTTACAACACATCTAATATTTTATTACAAAATTGTGTCACCCATTATGATATATTGACTATTTGTTGCGTCATTTCTTATACTTCACGTGTTTAGCCCGCTTGTATTGTATTATAATTTACGTTACATTGTAGTTCCTCAACGATATCCAAATTAAAGGTTCATGAATTTTTCACGGTTTTTTCGGTGATGAAGATTGGGAGCAGGAAGAGCTGGAAGAGCTTCCGAATAAGAAGCATAGAACTAACTATAAGTATCTTATTTTTAAATGTATAATACATGAAAATTTACTAATAAAATTCGTTTTTCTGTTCTAAAAGCAGCAACATATTATTAGTAGCAACAGTTGTATTTTTATATTTTATTTTATTTTATATTATATTATATTATATGTGCGCGAGTGAACGCGGGAGCGCGAGGATCACGTGAAATGGACACGAAAGCGTTATGTGAAAAGCAGTCAATTTATTTAAAACAATAAATAGTTAACAAGTTCTTTGTCGATCAGATTTATGCTAATCTTAACCGTGTCTGGCTCCGGCGAGCGACCGGGAGCGCAACGATAATCTCCGCGAGCGACGGATATATTGAATACCGCAAGCGACGGTATAAACGGAGCGATTCCGCGAGCGACGGAATAACCCGCGAGCAACGGATAGAATTTCGTAACGAATATTCGCGAGCTACAAATATTCTCGAAGACGCGAGATTTCGCGAACCACAAGCGATGGTTAACAAAAGAAAAGCGAGCTACTTTAACTTTTGCTAGCGAACGTCTACGTACAAAATTCACACACTGTCTCGTCAAAAATATCGGATCGAGTGCGCCCGGCAGTGCCCCGAGAGAGCTTTTATACAAACGTTCTTTTTAATGTTCTCGAACTTTCTACGTGTTTGTCTCAAATTTCGCGTCGGTTGTTATTATCGATGATTATTTAAAATTGAACTTTGTTATTCTCATTTGTTTGGAATATTGGCTCTCTCGGGTGACCGCTGCGTGGCCCGCTTCGAATGGCACGAGCGATGCCGCGGGCCTGGCGCGATTTGCGGAGCGCAGCTGTTTACGCGCGCTCTGATTCGCGGCGAGCCGGGCGCCGCGCGAGATGTCCGCCAGCGTGCCAACTTTTGAGCGCGCTTTGTAATAGCGCGCTTTAGCGGATAATAATTTCTATAGTTCGGTTTCGAACATTATATCTTGTAGTGTAATAGTTTTTCAAGTTGTATATATATATATTGTATATATATATATATATATATATATATATATATATATATATATATAGTTATATTTCATATTTTATATCATATATTATATCTATTAAATTATCTTTTATTTTACAGAAACACAGAAACACACACACACACACAATAAATGAATAAAAATTGTATTTATTATTATTAAAAATATTATTTATTTCATAAGTCCTTCCTTCATCCGCTCCCCCTTCCCGCGGACTCCTACGATAGCTGCCTATCTTTTTCCAACTCATGAACGCCATACCTCGCGCTATCCTTCTCCCATACCCGTACCTCGCGCCATCCTTTTCCTACTCGCAAACGCCGTACCTTGCGCTATCTCTCTCTCATACCACTACGCGAGCACTGTACTTCCGCGCTATTTTTTTCTTATTTGCAAATGCCTCGGAGAAAATCCAACACATATCAGCTCAATGCCGAATCTCCAATACATAATAGAATTGGTTATGCAGGTGTTACAGCAATCATCCTCCATTGTCAACTGCAAACATGCTCCGTCGAAACGCATATGATATGCATGAAACATTGAGAAACGGCAACGGCTTCTCCAACATTTGGCAATGTATAAAATGTATCGAGAAATTTATTCCCACTTTTTCAGGAAAAGAAGAAGAAAATGTTATTAGATGGCTTGAGAGAGTTGCTAATATCGCGCGGACGTATCAATTTCAGCGATGATGTTTTTGCTTCTCGTTAACGTGACTCAATTGAAAGAGCGCGTCTTAAACTGGTATAATCGCCAACCGCTGAAATTAGTATCTATGTAAAAAGAATTTAAATTCCAACTGAGGTGATACTTTGAACAGAAGGAATCTTACACTGCAACTTTGGCACGAATCAGCGCTCCCTTTTGCAAATCACATATGAAAAAATTTATTGATTACGCCTAAGCAAAATTAAACTTGATGCAATCGCTAACTTTCTTAGAAAAGGAAAAGATAGAGTTCTTAGCCGATGGAGTTAAAAAGATTTCAATTTTCGAAGACTGATATTGAATACATGGATTAATAATGTTCCTGATTTCATCGAACATGTACGCAAAATCATAAAGGATAATGTATCCGCACGAAGAAAAGAATTATCTAAATATCCAACGAAGAAGAAACCTCGACTTCAGCTGTCGAAAAGAAGAATTGCTTCACCTGTAAGAAACTTGAACATTTATCAAAGGATTGTTGAATCGTTTCGATAATATGTTTTAAGTGGAGTCATCTCGGCCCTTCATGTCCTAAGAAGGAAGCCCTAGTCACGTTGTGACCGGACAAACAAATCGAGATGGAGAATTATTCACAGAATACAGGTTTTCCTACCTTTATTTTACGGTCGCCAGTTTGTTTAACCATCCAACAAACAAGGGATGCCCTCGGACGACGCCCCTTCGGTCCGCCGTCGGATGGGATGCTCAGCGTCTCGGTTGCGCTGCTATTCACGCCACTGTTAATCCGCCTGGCTGCTTGGGGATATTTCTTAATCCCAGTCTTCTTTTCCGTTACAGGTCGCCGCTGGATTCGTCGGATCAACGCCCATGGATTATTGGACTACCCTCTGGACAAAGCTGGATCGACACACGGACACAGGACAAGGATTCCGCGATTTCGAGGTAAGTAAATTACTTTCACTTTACTTTTAATGTATAAAAGTATAAAATATATTTAAATATTTAACAATATAAATATAGAAAATGTCTCTCTCTGTTCACAGAAGTTTTCCCGCGACTCTCCACAACTCGGAGATATAATCGCGCTTCCGTCTCTAATTTAAAATAAACTGCCTTTATTTTAATGTCAATGGCGAATCTCTTATACGCACTAGAGATTGTTATTTCGCGACTATCTTCCTTTTCGTCTATACTCGCGAATCTTTATTCTAAAAGATTTGTTATATGCGATGTACGATCACCCGCAAGACGATTTCTTAGTTTTCTCGACTTCCGGGGAAAAGGCCTCGAATCTTGCTCTGCACGGCCTTTTATACATTCCCCACTCTAGGGTTCTCCCACCGGGAGTTCTCCCTCTACGGTTCGTCCGCTTTCCGGGAGGTTTCGCGCACGCTCATGCTGCGTGGTACAATGCATGCTACACACCGGGTGTAGATGTCCAAAACTTGCTCGGATCGCTTTTTCCTTAAAACTAAGTATACCTAATGCCTATATCGGGTGTCTAAACTAAATATTTACTCTGTCCTAAATCTATAGTCTATGTCATAAAAGTGTAACCGAACTGCACTTTTAGTGCACTAACCCGAATATCACATTTTTGCGTGAAAATCACAAAAAAAAATAAAAATCACTCGCAAAATAAACATAAAATAATAATTCGCGCTTTACAAAATAACCTTATCAAATAAAACTTATACTTAAATAGTTAACGCGTTATTCGCGCGATTCACCTTTCCTGTGGTGAGGTCGATTTTGAAGTGCGCGTCGCATACTTTCGCACCAATCTTTTGATCACCTTCTTTTTCCTCACGGGCTCCCAATCGCTATCGGAATCCGAATCTCGATATTCCGGGCGCAACCTCGAGATTTTACCTCTGGAAATTGAGAGGACTGGTGAGCTGGCCCCCTGGATGCCGGTTGATGTTGAGGGTTTGTCCTCCGGCTTCAACGTCTCTGCATGAAATCATCTGGAACAACATGCAACATTCCCATCTACATCGACGTTTGACGCTACTTCTCTTCCTGCTGAGGATATAATGTAAATCGGTACCCACAGCAAAGCAAGGTCGTATATTATCATTCGTAGAATTAATAACGATAAAATAGCAATTCGGGCATTGATAGATACCAATAGTCCAATAAATTTAATTAGAAACGGTATACGAAAAGTTATTTAATAGTAAAGAATTATTTAGAGTAGAAAGCAGACACAGTTACAAAGAAATCAATGAGTTTTCCATATTAATATATGGTAAAATATACGACCGGATTATTTTAGAAGGCATAAATAATTTATGATTTGACATTATGTTTCTAGTTGTCGATAATAAAACCATGTGTTATGATATTATTATTATTATTGGTCGCAAATTTATTAATAATTCTAATCTGAAACTAACATATTATAAGAATAGCGTTTGAGCTTATTAATACCTTTCAAGAAATGATACATGATATTTTGACTATAAATGTTATTGAAACCAAAGAGCAGTATGATGCTATAACTAATAATTTAGATAATGACTTGATGCAATTTATTAAAAACATTTTGGAAGGAAGTAATTGAAAGAATAAATGTATGTGTGTGGTGATGACTATAGTGTCCAAGTATACTTAAAAGATAATTCCCTGTTTATGTTCCAAACCGAATGTCTATTACTGAGAAAAACGAGCTTCAAAAAAATTATAGATGATTTGTTAAAGCGCAACATTATTAAACCTAGTATTTTATTTTATTGCTCTCGAATTATTTTGGTGTCACGAAGAAACAGAAAAAAAGAATGTGCGTTGATCCGAGGCTACTTAATCAAAGAATATATCCACAAAAATATTCTTTTCCAATAATAGAGAATTAATTAGACTAATTATGGGATAAACAAATGTATGCCAATTTAGATTTAAAAGATGGTTTTCATCAAATTGTGATACATCCGGAACATACTAAATATTTTCTTTTTACCATTCATTCTGGGCGATATGAATTTGTAATAAAATACCTTTCGGATATTCATAGGCTCTAACCGAATTTCTAAAAGAGTTCTACAAATTTTTGATCCACAGATACGTTCAAATAAAATTTTGATACATATTGATGATATATTAATATCTACATTTACTGTAGCGGAAAACCTAGAAATTTTAAAAAAGTATTAATTTATTTAAAGCAGTACAGTTTATATAGAGTTAAATTTGGAAAAATATACATTTAAAAAGGAAATTGACTATTTGGAATATCTAATTACGACAAAAGGCATTACTATATGTAAACAATATATCCAAATTATTTAGACTACCCACACACCCAGCCAATAAATGTAAAAGAATTACAGAGTTTCTTAACTAATTATTTCCGAAAATTTATTAAAAATTGCGCATGTAAAGTTAGGTTCCTACAAGTGCTAGTCTCAAAAAGAATGCGAAAGAACCCCGCACTAATCATATGGAAAGTCTGTCCCGGTCAAATCAATTGGTTTTTACATATGTTGTAGCTTATGACCTACTGAACAAAAGATGTAATGGGCACAAAGCTCAATAATGGACAGTTATCGAGTTATAACCAGTCAAACATGAAAAATTCGGGCTGTCGAATAGTCAAATCTCGGAAGGTATTGATTTTTTTGAAAAATGTTTGAAACAAACATAGTAGGGTTTTACAAAATCTGTTAGTTGGTGAAATTATTTGTGAATTTTGAATGACCTTGAAAAACTCCGTGAACAAAAATCTTCCACAAAAATGCCTATTTTTTATTATATTCGTGTAGCTAAATTCGAGACGTTTTCAAAATATTTTTGATGTACCTTTTTTCTACTAAAACTTCTTGAGAACTAATATACACGATTTACCATCTCTGGTTATGAGCGTAGAGTTATGTGTAGAGCGCTCGATTCGTACAGCTAGAGCCGTCAGGCGACTTATCCCCACTGCTACACTGCGGGCGGTATACTGTATACTCTATCTGCAATCTGTGAGAAATCATATTGGTTGATATTGCTAGCGCAGGCATTGCCATCACTAAGCATATCTATTCTAGCGTTATTGCTGCCGAATGCTATTACTTTCTGGCATTACTACGTCCGATATTGATATTATTGATATCAGTGTATTCTGTTCATTTTGGTCTCAGGAATTATTTCACCAGAAAAGTTTTTAATATCTAATCAATCTGATATTGCTACGCAATTCGATAATAAAGTATTATCATGGCTTACAGACATGGAATCCATTGTTATGTTTGCGATCGTGCTTTTCAAGCTCGACAAATGGTACGAATCAATGGCGATAATGATGCAATTAAAAAACAAATCGCTGTTTTTAGGCGAACTGGGCTGGGTAAGGAGCCCATTGATATAGACAATGAAAGCCGATTATGTTTTAATTGCAATGTATCTATTGTACATGAAATAGAACAGATAGAACTTGATCCGACTTGCCTACGACTCAACGTTATTACCCAAACCCGAAATAATTCTTGTTTATTTCGCAATGCTATTGTAAATATTAGACCACTGTCGTTAGAATCCAGGGTAAATGCCTTTGTTCTGAAAAATATTTATATTCCTGAACACGTTTATTGTTGTGACCAACATTTAGATGATCGCGGATTTATTTTACAGTTACTGCTGCCAGATTTGCGATTTATTTATAGACCATATGTAATAAAAGGTCAGCAACTGCAAGTTTTCTTAGAAGCTCTTCGTAATATAGCAAATAATAATAATCGTTATGAAAACGAAAATAGTTTTACAGAGGATGAATTTAAATGTATAGCACCCATTACAAAACAACAGTTTCAAGAATTGTATACATATTGCGATCCTATATTCCAAGAACGTGGTATCAGAAACGTTACTATAAAAGATCTTTTAATTTTTTTATATAAGCTGCGACAAGGACTGTCTGACGAATTTCTTAAAGTACTGTTTCAGTATTCCTCTAGACAAGCAGTGAGTTTAGCGATTTCCAAAGTTCGGCAGTCTTTAGTAAACAGATTTGTCCCTGATAATATTGGTTTTCAAGCTATAACTCGAGAAGAGTATATAATGAGACATGTAACACCTTTTGCAAACGAATTATATAATTCTGAGCTAGCTATTCCGAAAGTAATTGCTTATATTGACGGGACTTATTCTTATACTCATAAAAGTAGCAACTTTCGTGTTTTACGACAAACATACTCAATGCAAAAAGGTTGACATCTGATAAAACCTTCTCTTATAGTTGCTCCAGATGGGTATATACTGGCTATTCAGGGTCCTTACTTTTCTGATTCTCGTAACAATGTTGCTCGAATATTAAATAATGAATTTCAACGTGATGCGGACAATATGAGAGGATGGTTTCATGATGGTGACATTTTTATATTAGATCGTGGATATCGAGATGCTCAGCCATTACTTCGTGAATTAGGCATTGAGTATAAAATGCCTGCTTTTCTTGGACCTCAACAGAAACAATTATTCACTGAAGAAGCTAATGAGTCTCGATTGGTGACAAAAACAAGGTGGATAATTGAAACTAGAAATGGACATATCAAGTCTATGTTCAAGTTTTTTGATCATACAATTATAATGCCTCATCTTTATCACTTGGGCGAGTTTTATAACATTGCAGGTGCTATAATTAATAGACATCATCCTTTAATTTTAATGGAAGAAGCTAATGCAGGATTAGCAAGAGAACTTCTTGATAAATCTAGAGAGGTTAATATTGTTCAAGCGCGAGTTGAAGTAGAAAGGATGTGCTATAGAAATGCACAATGGATACATTTACATGAAGGACAGTTACGTGACTTTCCACGCCTAACATTAGAATATTTACGAGATTTGACTATTGGTACATTTCAGGTTCGTCTAGCAAGATCTTATATTCAAGATAAGATGCAGCGTGATGCACAAGAAAAATTTCAATTGGTTTCGTTGTTTGATGAACAAGGTTTCATAAGGGTGCGAGTGTTTTCACGATTCCGTAATGCTACAAAACATCAAATATTTATAGCTTACAACATAAGAGATGCAGATAATATAGATGATGAGAGGGAGGCGATTTTTGGTTATTACTGCACCTGTAAGTCAGGCGCACGGACTGTGGGTACATGTGCACATGTAACCAGCGTATTGTGGTATTTAGGATATGCACGACACCAGCCCAATGTTCGTTATCCCTCTTCATCATTATTGAACACAATATTAGATGCCGCTCAGAGACCACCACAGCAGGATCCAAATAATGAGTAATATACAATAAGATCATTTATTTTATTACCCCACACATACACACACACACAGCAGAGAGGGTTTGGAGTCAAAAAATACTACGGGAGTGACGAACCGTGGGGTCCTTATCTTTGCTGTGACACATAAAGATTTTTGTTCACGGAGCTTTTCAAGGTCATTCAAAATTCACAAATAATGTCACCAACTAACAGATTTTGTAAAACCCTACTATGTTTGTTTCAAACATTTTTCAAAAAAATCAATACCTTCCGAGATTTGACTATTCGGCAGCCCGAATTTTTCATGTTTGACTGGTTATAACTCGATAACTGTCCATTATTGAGCTTTGTGCCCATTACATCTTTTGTTTAGTAGGTCATAAGCTACAACATATGTAAAAACCAATTGATTTGACCGGGACAGATTTTCCATATGATTAGTGCGGGGTTCTTTGTATTCAATGAAGAATGCGTACAAACATTCAAGCGTTTAAAAATAGAATTATTTACATCATCTGTATTATGTATATATAACTCTTTAACAGAAACTGGATTGTATATGGACGCATGCGATTTACTTTTGGCTTTTTTCGACTAAATTCGCTATAGACCGTAGAAGTCATAAAATGTTTAAATATTTTTTCGATTTATTTGGACTTCGAACGAATCATTGGCGATCAGGGAACAGCTTCTTCTTAAAAAAATTTCGCTCTTTTTTAAACGAATAAAAAATAAAGCATGACCATTGTCATTTCACCTTGGGCTAATGATTAAGTTGAAAAAAATCGTTTTCTAAAATCAGCTTGTTGAAAATAGGCTATAAGACCGAAAATTGGAACAACATATTAGGCAATGTACAATTTGTTATTGTTGGCGGTAAATACCGCAAGTTATACGACCCGCAATGAGCGTACAGTGGCGCCCTATTGGTGGCGCTGTGCGACCCGCCACGAACGTTTACTGGCGCCCTATTGGTGGCGCTGTGTCATGCACGAGAGGGCGCAACCTACATCCGTCCATAAGTCCTGAGAGCACGGCGATCTACATCCTCACTGCTTACTGCTCTTCCGTTATAACCGGCGCCTGTGTTACACACAACTTTTCCTCTTTCTTTTTTGGCGTCGATTGATTATAGTGCAATAAATCGTTTCAGTTAATACGTGTGTGATTTGATGGTCATAACCGCCTTCCCTGTTCTATCAGGTTATGGGCCCAGGCACAAAAAGCGACAATTGACCATAGAAACACGATACGATACGGGCATCGTTGCGCGCGTAAAATAGCCGGCCATATTGTAGCACGGAACGACAAGATAGAGGACGAACAGAAAATCTATTCCTCCCGCGTAAATAATGAGTGCGAATAGCGTCGTACGTATCGAAGCGCTCGGGCGCGACAATTATGATACGTGGAAGTTGCAAATGCGTGCGCTGTTGATAAAGAACGACTGGGGTTACGTGAGCGGCGAGGCGCTGAAACCCGAACCAACGCAAATCAATGCTGCCAAGGTACGCGACTGGAACATCAAGGACGAGAAAGCTAAGTCGGATTTGGTCCTATCTATAGGGGCGAGTCAGTTGAAGCTGGTGAAAAATTGCACAACGTCACGTGAGTTATGGCTAAAATTGGAAAATACATTTCAATCGAAAGGGCCTGCCCGCAAAGCCACGCTATTAAAGAGTCTCACTCTGCAAAAGATGGGCGAAGACGGTGACGTACGTGAACATTTATACGATTTTCTAGATACAGTGGACAAACTCTCCGAGATGGACATCGTCATTAATCCTGATCAGCTCGCAATAATGACGTTGTATAGCCTGCCGTCGAATTTCGAGAACTTCAGAATCGCTATTGAGAGTCGTAACGAACTTCCGAGCCCTGAGATCCTACGCACTAAAATAGTCGAGGAGTTTGATGCGAGGAAAAATACAGCGACGTCAAACCAATCGCAGAACGCCATGTTTGTGAACAAAAAGAAATGGAATAAGCAAAAAGGAAACACTGCCACAAGAGAGGTCCAGAAGAAGGATAAGTCGTTCAAATATAAGTGTTTCAAGTGTCATGGAAGGGGGCACAAGGCCTCCGAATGTCCATCCCAAAAAACAGGCGATAAGGAATCCTCTCGCCTGTCGCTTATGTCGACAGAAGGTGCAACCGATGTGTGCCAAATTGCGGATAGTATCGATAAGAGTATATGGTGCCTCGATAGTGGATGTACGTCGCACATCTGCAAGGACATTAACTTATTCTCCGCGATAAACAAAGACGAGTCGAGCGAGTTGAAGTTGGCTAGCGATGCATCCGCAGAGATTAAAGCGAAAGGTGTAGCGACGATCGCGACAACGGTAAATGGAAAGAAGAGCGACGTAATCCTGAATGAGACACTACACGTCCCGAAACTGAGGATGAACTTGCTGTCGGTCTCGAAGATGACGGATAAGGGCTATAGAGTTGTGTTCGACAAACAGAAGGCCGCGGTTACCGACCAAGAGGGACATACAAGGCTAATTGCGAAGTGGACCGGCGATCTCTACCTCATTGAGGGAGCGCCACTTAACAGTTGCCAGAACGCCGAATGGAAAGCGAACGAGAGCGACCGGTTAATGGCATCGGAAAACACTGCCAGGTCATGGCATCGACGCATGGGTCACCTCAACTTTCGTGATTTTATCCACGCGTCAGAAGGCGGAGCGATTCGAGGCATCGACGCACAAGGTGAGATTGAAGGCTCGAAATGCGAGATCTGCATTCAGAGGAAGATGACGCGACCACCGTTTCCGAAGGAGTCGGATCGAAAGACAAAGAAATTGGAACTCATTCACACCGACATATGTGGTCCAATGCGTGTTTCATCGAACGGTGGATCGAAATATTTCATCACCTTCACAGATGACTGTACGAGATGGACTGAAGTAAGATTTATCAAAAGCAAGGATCAGGCAATCGAAGAGTTCAAAGCGTTCAAGGCCTTCGTTGAGAAGCAATATGACGTGAAGGTAAAGGCGATTCAATCCGATAACGGTCGCGAATATGTTAATAGGGAGTTCGATGATTACTTGAAAACGCATGGTATTCAACGCCGACTCACAACTGCATACACTCCGGAACAAAATGGAGTGGCCGAGAGAAAAAATCGGACATTGGCGGATACTGCACGATGTCTTCTGCTCCAGTCCGGATTATCACCGTCGTTTTGGGCAGAGGCGATTTCCACCGCAAATTACATCCGGAATCGCTGTCCCACGAAGACGCTAGATGGAAGAACCCCTTACGAGGCTTGGAAGGGTAAAATACCAACGGTAAGCTATTTCAGAGAATTCGGGTGCAAGGTGTTCTGTCTAGACAAAACTCCTACGAGGGGAAAATTCGACGCCCGATCCAGAGAAGGAATATTCATCGGATACGCCGAACAATCGAAGGATTTTCGAATCTGGCTGCCAGAGTCCAAGAAGGTTGAGATCACCCGAGACGTGAGTTTTTTGGAAAATCGCTCGAGCAATCCAAAAATGTCTTCTGAAGATTTCCATCCGGAGTGCGCGTCACTGGATCGGCTCGTGGATCAAAAGGTAACCGATAATATCGATGTCGAGCTGATTTCAGAACCATTTGATGCAGGCCAAGATGATATCGAGGAGGTGGCTAATGAACCAGGGGGAGCTGACGAACAAGAACGAGAGGCGGTACCAACTCGAAGACGAGGGCGCCCACGCATTATCAGAACCGGACTACCCGGCAGACCTCGGAAAGACTACGGTCAAGGGGAAGCCGATCTGGCAGAGTTTGCTTGCAGAGATCTCCGTGACACATGCGATTTCGGGCGCAGATTCTTCTGATTGGAAGAACGCAATGGCGTCAGAGGTAAAATCCTTAATCAAAAACAACACGTGGAAGCTTGTAGATCGTCCAGAGGATCATCGGGTGATTGGCAGCAGATTTGTTCTACGCAATAAATATAGACCCGACGGTACGATCGAGAAGCGGAAGGCACGAATTGTGGCACGCGGATTTTCTCAAAGACCGGGAATAGACTCATGAAACGTTCGCTCCTGTAGCCAGAATGAGCTCGATACGCGCTGCAGTGTCCGTAGCAGCCCAAAAGGGTATGAAAATCGAACAGCTAGATATCGCAACCGCATACTTGAACGGGGATGTCGAAGAAGAGATTTTCATGGAGGCCCCAGAGTACCTTAAAGATATCCTAGAACACATTGCTCAAGCTAGGCAAGAGGATGATTCCGTTAAGAAGGCAGCGAAGAAGATGTTGGAAGAACTGCGGAAGTCGGATATTGTCTGTTTCCTGAACAAAGCCTTGTACGGGCTGCGCCAGGCGGGACGAGTCTGGCACTCTAGATTGGACAAGGAGCTTCGAAGTCTGGGTGCCGTCCCATCGAATGCCGATCCATGCGTATATCTCACCGGACCAATCGATAACAGAGGCATCATTATCGTTTACGTCGACGACATACTAATCATGTCGAGCGATGATCGTGAAATCGCGAGATTGAAGAATCACCTTAGCGCTAAGTTCGATGTAAAGGATCTGGGTGACGTTAAATACTGTCTGGGTCTGGAATTTACGAGGAACGAGAAAGAAATCACCGTGAGACAAAAGGGGTACATTAACGACGTCCTTAATCGATTTGGCATGCTCGAGTGCAAGCCAGTGTCGACACCGTTGGAATCGGGACTCAGGCTGGTCAAGCAAGAGGCCGGAACCGGCGATTGTCGACATCTGACTCCCTATCGTGAGCTGATAGGAGCGCTAATGTACTTGTCGGTGGGGACAAGGCCCGACATAACTCACGTAGTCAGTTATCTGAGCCAGTTCAATGACTGTCATACCGAGGTTCACTGGAAAGCCGCCAAACGGGTATTACGCTATCTAAAAGGAACTCATAATGTTGGTCTTGTATATTCTCATTCCAGCGACCCTCCAACTATGTTCACGGATGCCGATTGTGGAAATTGCAGTCTGGATCGCAAATCCTATACCGGATACACCTTCATAATGAGTGGAGGAGCTATCAGCTGGGAGTCCAAGAAGCAACAAACGGTAGCACTATCGTCGACAGAGGCGGAATACATGGCCTTGTCGGAGGCAACTAAAGAAGCCCTATATATGGGAAGGATGCTCGGAGAACTCGGGGTGGAGTTGAATGGTGTCGTCCTCAAGAACGACAACATCGGTGCCCAGAGGCTGGCGACGAATCCCATTTATCACGCTCGCTCGAAACACATCGATATTAGGCATCACTTCGTGCGAGAAGCCGTCAAGGAGAAGTTAGTGCTCATCCAGCACGTGTCCTCCGACGAGATGGCGGCGGACATCCTTACCAAAGGATTACCGAGGGGAAGACACGAGAATTGCGTTCGACTCCTTGGACTTAAATCCATCCAGTGAATGAGGTTTACTCCTCATTGCGTTTCGAGGGAGAGTGTTGGCGGTAAATACCGCAAGTTATACGACCCGCAATGAGCGTACAGTGGCGCCCTATTGGTGGCGCTGTGCGACCCGCCACGAACGTTTACTGGCGCCCTATTGGTGGCGCTGTGTCATGCACGAGAGGGCGCAACCTACATCCGTCTATAAGTCCTGAGAGCACGGCGATCTACATCCTCACTGCTTACTGCTCTTCCGTTACAACCGGCGCCTGTGTTACACACAACTTTTCCTCTTTCTTTTTGGCGTCGATTGTTTGTAGTGCAATAAATCGTTTCAGTTAATACGTGTGTGATTTGATGGTCATAACCGTCTTCCCTGTTCTATCAGTTATTAACAATACATTGCATAAATCAATCAATACTACGGCGAGTAAAATACTGTTAGACTATGATCAGCGTCAAAAATCAGATAATAAACTTAGAGAATTAATTGATCGATTAGCGCAATTAAATAAATATATTAAACGAAAACGAATAGAGTTACGTGATGCAGTGCAAATTGTAAATCAAACCGTTTAGGAATATAACAAATAATAAAAACCAATGCCATATAAAGAAGGAAATACAATTATTACAGTTTGATCATTTTGAAATTTAATTGGTGGACGAATCATCATAAAGATTCACCCAAACATTATTTAGAATAAACTATTGTTAAAATATATTTTTATTCTCTTTTATTCTTCCCTTTTTTTCTTTCTTATCCCAGTATGCAAGTATTAAATTTCAATACGTGACGTTAGATAGCAGCGTCAGCCATTTAATTAAAATGTAAATGTTACATGTCTATAGACATACATTTTTTTAAATATTTATTTTATTGGTATATAAGTAATTAATTTGTCGTTTCATGTAGTTGATAGTGGTTCGATAGCTGTTCGATAGCCGTTCGATAGCTGTTCGATAGCCGTTCGATAGCTGTTCAAAGCTGTTAGATAGCCGTTCGATAACTGCTCAAAGCTGTTCGATAGCTGTTTGATAGCCGTTCGATAGCTGTTCGATAGCTGTTCAAAGTGGTTCGATGGCTGTTCGATAGCTGTTCGATAGCCGTTCGATAGCTGTTCGATAGTAGTTTAATAGCAGTTTACATATTATAATGACATTATTCATATTTAAAAGACTTTAACTATAGATAGTTGTCTGCGGAAACATGCTAACTTTTGTCTTCTTATCAAGTGCAGAAGGTAAGCGTTCTTTGTAAGTGATATTTCTCCTACTCTAAAATGTTTAAACGAGATGATGTCTATCCCATTGTGTCCGTCATAAAGTGTCTGACAGTCTTCAAGTACACTTTTTGAGAGAAGTAAAGTGAAGTGAAAAAACAAAAATGGCTCAAGAGACGATTAATATGTCGCGGCGAGCGCTCAACTTTATCAAAGGATATTAGATGCTCCAAAAGCTGCATTTTTACCATGGGTACGTAGTTTTTATGTACATCTTTTGTACAAATTGTGTATTATATTTACAGTGCCTCATCGATGTCCGCATAGATGGATTTGTAAATATACGGCATCGACAGAGAGTGCGTATGTTGCGGCGGAACGCACAAAAAGATCTTGTAGAATTATGGGGTGATACTCGAGAGGCCCGCAAGTGGGCGGAAATATTTCCGCTTAATGATATCTTTTGCCTTCGAAAGCTTTTCGGGCTCGAACCCTATGATAATTACAGCGATTATTTCGATGATGAAGATTGGGAGCTGGAAGAGCTAAAAGAACCTCCGAACCAGAAGCATAGAACTAACTGTAAATATTTTCTTTTTAAAATTTTAGTACGTTCAAACTAGATTAATATACTAATAACACTTGTTTTTTGTTTCAGAAGCGTCCACATTATTATATTTTTACATATCATCTTACTATTTTCTACTATATTTTTCTATTATATTTATATTTTATATATTTTTATATTTTATATATTTTTATATTTTATATATTTTTATATTTTATATATTTTTATATTTTATATATTTTTATATTACACACACACACACACACACACACACACACACAAATTATTGAATAGACATTATTATTTTTATTAAAAGAGTGACAATTATTTCTGCGCCTCCACCGTATTCCCTTACGCTATCCTTTTTCTACTCGCAAGCACCCACGCGCTATCCCTCTCATACCCGTACGCTATCCTTTTCCTACTCGTGGATGCCTCGCGCTATCTCTTTCCAACGTCCATTTGAACACCTCGCGCTATTCTTTTTCCACGTCCATGCGAACGCTATCCTTGTTTTACGCTCATACGGACGCCACGCGCTATCCTTCTACCACGCCCATAGAATGTCATTAGCGCCATGCTTCTCCCACGAATATGATTACTATTATTATTATTTTTATTAATATTATTATTTTTTTAACACACACACACAACACATGTATATACACACTTCTATAAATAAAAAATTCTATTAATATTAAAAATATGTTATTTAATTTCCTCCTTCCTTCTTCCCGCCATATCTTGCGCTGTTTCTCTCTCTCTCATACCTGTGCGCTATCTCTCTCTCTCTCTCTCTTTCACGTGCGAACGTCATCCTTTTCTAACGTGCATGCAAACGCTATTTTTGTCTTACGCTCATATGGACGCCTCGCGCTATCCTTCTCCCACACCTACTCGCGGACGCGTGCGTTCCCTCTCTTTCCTGCGGACCCCTCGCAAACAGATTTCGTCGCGGTTCCCCCTCCCCCCTCTCCGCGGACCCCTCGCCTGTCCGCTGCGCGCGATTCCCCCTCTCCCCTCTTCGCGGACTCCTCGCTTACCGGTTTCGCCGCGGTTTGCCTCCCCCTCTCCGCGGACCCCTCGCCTTTCCGCTGCGCGCGGCCCCCCTGCCCACTCCGCGGACCCCTCGCCTACCGGTTTCGCCGCGGTTTCCCCGCGTGACGTTATACCCCCCGCGCTGGTTTTCCCTCGCCCCTCACCCCCCCTCAGAAAATCTGGCTTAGAACTCTCCTATATACTCTACTTTGCATGATATAAAACAAGGCTCTGTCGGCACTTTGACGGCCCAGCTCACTGCGTTAGGTTGGATTTTATCCGATCCTACTGGAACAACTGATTCTTTTACCAGAGCCGTCCATTCATCAAATTGCGTATCGGATCCATCTATTGACACTTTATTTCAAAAATTCTGGAAAGTCGAAGAAATTTCCTCCACTCTTCAATTGTCAGAAGAGAATAAACGGTGCGAACGCATTTTATTGAGACGCATCAACGCGCTGCCGACGGCCACTATGTCGTGCAGTTACCGTTCAAGACAAGCTTCCGCCCGAATCGGATCTTGACGCGAAACCGTTTCGTCTCTATACTCAAAACTAGAACGGTAATTGCATAAAAATTCCGACCTCGCGAAACAATACTCTGACTTTTTAAACGTTGCGACGACTTTTACTTCCGTCTCGCGGCCGAACGTTAAACGCGTCCGCCGTGTCGATCTCTCCGTCGCGCGGATGTACGTTGCGCCGACGAACTGGAGCTAATTCACCGAACGGGAGATGCGGAATAGTCGTTATCAGAAACAGAACGGAGAAAAATATCTACGCGCCGGGTGGGAACGGGATGTTAGGAGTTTCGCGCGTACCGTGACGAGATCCGAGTGATAATCGCGAAAATCGAACTTGGGCGCCAGATACGATCTTTCACGTATCAATTCGCGAAACACACGAAAGAAGCGCGAAATAGACGTAAAAGAAATGGTCGGAATTCGCCACGGGCTGACTAGCTCGCCTAACGGTATAGGGGCAGGGCGAGTGTTGTTCGAACGCGATAAGTTATGCAAGAGGTGACAAATACAATAAGGAGCGGCAGACACAACTGAAAATAATAGGCACGATAATTAAACAAAGAAATAACAGATTTATTATAATAGCGGGAGTCGAAGCTCCTTGAGAAGAGTAATGATAAAGACCGCACGGATATTCGGCTGCGGTAAAAAAAACGGGGCTGCGAGACTGGGTGTTAGACGCTGGGCGTGAAACCCTGGAATGTACGCCGAAGTCGGCCCGATAAATCGGCCGTAACTCTCTCTCGGCGTTAACTACGCCTCGCAATGCGGAGTTGACAAATAATTAGTGACCAAATATAATTCGTGTGAAAACCTATCCGATTCTCGGTATCCAATCTCCAAAGGCGACCGTATCGCCCGCTATTGTGACTTAAAAACTAACACGCAACTTAGAATTAACAGGCAATTAACGCAACGCGAACATGCTTTGATTCCGGACAGACGTGTTACGCAGAATCGAACACTCAGCATACACTCTCGCTATTCCGACGAGAATCGCGAGAAAACTCTCACCAAACGTGCTCACAATTTCGAAACGTGATTCTGTACGACAAACGTAATACCTCGAATTTACGCGATTCACACTCCCTCAATTCGCGATATAATCGCGAAAGAAAGGCGCACCGAACGTGCACGCAAATTCTAAACGCGGAGATTCGCAAACGAAATACAAAAGTAATATAACGAATTGACGCGACTCACACTCACACTCAAACGACCGACACACGACACGAACGAGATTTAAAGGCTAAACGTGCGAGAACCAACGCAATTACAATATGCGGAATCCGAATCTCCAGAGAGACGACCCACGGTTTATTAAAAACGCGAGGTAATGTCTCGATCCGCGGAAACCGATACTCTCGAGGCTCTGGGGCTCAGATCGCTTGACGACGTGGCCGTGACGCGAAAAATTACACTAACGAAACGGGCTCAGCCCGTACACTAAAGCACGAAATCACGGCGACGACGACAGAACGAAATAATCCCGGGCGCGATCGCGCGTGGCTATTTAGCGGAGGATAACCTAACCGGTACAATAACTCTCTTCCTGCGGGGCTGCACGGGATCGACGACGCCGTCTCGGGCCCACTTCTCCGCCGTGGAAATGCCGGGATCCTCTCCGCTCGCCAAAAGCTCTCAAAAATCGCTCTCGAATTGACCCGTGATGGTCTTCGCAAAACAGTTGCTCTCTCTACGCACGCCCGCGCCAGTCTGACCCCGGGATGTGCGCGATCTAGGATCGATACCGCGGGGCCAGCCGGGGCTGCGCACTCGGGGTGCGTATTACCGCGACCAATTACGCGCTACCACGCGCGAAGACCGGCGGGTGGCACGCTCACGGTCGTATCGGGGGTTCGTGCGTTCCCGGTATCTCATAGAATAATTCGCTGGGGCCCTTTCCGCGGGGCTGTCGCGGGGTCTAGGGCGAACGGCTTGGCCGGAAGTATCGCTGCAATCCTTTCGATCGTCTTTTCCTGGGGCCGTATCATGACATCGGGAGCGTGATTGCAGTCCCTCCGCGGGGACCGGATTCGCACGGGCCTGGGTCCTTACGCGAGGATCCTTCCGTTGTCCCGTGCGTCGCGCATCACGTGTGCGGGTCCTGATCCCGTCGTGACGTAGCTAGACTGGCCGCTAGATGTTTCGAATTCCCGGATTGCTGGCTCCTTGCCCCTCGGAGGTCGTCCTGGATCGACGATGGTATTTTCCGTGACGCTTTAACGACTTCCCGCTCTTTCTTCCGATGAGGCTCCCAACTCAAATAATCATACGACAAAAGAAATAACAAACGGAATTAATATAAAGCACGAAATCTCGATTAATAACGCCTCTCTGGAGACAGCGGTACGGTTCTCGCAATTATTCGACTGGCGCGGCCCTTTAGCCCGCGCTTTTGCGGTCGGGAAGGGATTCGGCGAACGCGCGCGAGACGGCAACGTCACAACGTATATGAATCAATGGGCCATATGGAACCAGTTTCCGATAATAATCCGACGCTCTTTCCTCCCGTATATATTCCGCATCATTCAGTTTTACGCGAATCTAGCAGCACTACGAAACTTCATGTAGTGTTTAACGCGTCGTGCTGAACTAGTAACGGGTCTACGCTAAATAATCATTTAATGACCGGTCCAAAATTACAACGCGATTCACCGTCTATCATATTTCGTTGGCGACAGTTTCGCTATGTGTACATGACCGATATCGAGAAAATGTTTAGACAAATCCGTCCGTATGTATACGGACAATGTGGACTTTGTCCGGGTTTTTTGGCGATCGCGAAACGATCGCTCAATGCAAGCTTATCGTTTGTTAACCGTAACGTATGGCACGGCTCCAGCTCCGTATTTAGCGATACGTGTCATTAATCAATTAGCTATTAATGAAGGTTAGTCTTTTTCGAAAGCGCAAGCTATCATACAAGATTTCATTTAGGTCGATGACGTATTGTTCGGTACTGACGACGGTTCTGTCTCTCCGAGAAAGCCGCGATCAACTCACAAACTTGATGGCGCTAGGCGGTTTTCATTTATGGAAATTGGCTGCAAATTCGACGGAATTGTTAAAAGATATTCCCCCGGGGGAACACGAATTAGTTATCGAACGTCTGCTCGAAAAGGACGATATACTTAAAGTACTCGGTCTTACGTGGATACCGCGAGAAGACTCTTCCCGCTTTCAAATCAAGCCGCTCTTCCTCAGTATGAATACGAAACGTTTGATTCTCTCATTCATCGCGAAATTATTTGATCCGTTGGGATGGGAGTCTCCGGTAGTAATTATTTCCAAGATTCTGATATAAGAATTATGGATCAGAAAATATGACTGAGACTCTCCTATCGCTACCGAATTGTTAGAACCATGGAAAAAGTATTGCGCGGAGTTCTTGCGATTAAAAAAATTTGCATTCCGCAATGGATCGGAATGCATCCGAAAAATTTAGCAATTGAGCTGCACGGTTTCGCCGACGCGTCCAGTCGCGCGTATGCCACGGTCGTTTATTTAAGAATGCTCCAGTCGCTCAGTGAATTTTCTGTAGTACTACTCATTGCAAAATCAAAATTATTAGCGCTGATTAAAACGATCCCATTTAAAATACCTCACAAAGGTAAAAGAATACGCTAAGTACATATCTAAAAAATAACTTATAAAAAACTTTCCGCTAGAAAAATAAAAAAAACCCTAAAAAATAAAAATAGAAACTAAATATGAAATCAATAGTTAACTAGCCAAGTACTTAGAAGCAATTCAGTTTGTGAGGATTTGTAATTTGAAATAGTATTTGTCATAAAATCAAACTTGTATTTATAGAAATGTTATGCTCAAATTTTCTCCATAAAATTAAAACGCATTTTATCTTTATTAACAGAAACCTGATTTTCAAGATAAGTTCAATACAAATAAAAAATATTAAAAAATTGCAATAAAAAAACTTGGCGCTGCTAACTTTTAAAGTATATATTAGAACAAACAAACAATAAATTTAATTTAGATCTAAATTTAATTCTTTGTTGGTTTTAATATATACTTTAAAACTTAGCAGCGCCAAGTTTTTTAATTATAATATTCTTATATATTTTTATTTATATTGAACTTATTTTGAAAATCAGGTTTCTGTTAATAAAAATAAAATGCGTTTTAATGTTATGCAGAGAATTTGTGCATAACATTTCTATAAATACAAGTTTGGGTAAATATAGCGAATAGGGGACCCAGCCCCAATGACTTTGACCTTGACATATGTTGTCAAGGACATAATTCTGAGTAACTTTTTTTTCTAATTTAATCGTCGCTCGTTGCTTATTAAAAAGTTATTAACAAATAAAGTTTGAAATATACCAAAGTACATACATGGACAGGAAGCATGCTCGCGCGCATGCACACACACACACACACGGGGGTGCAAGGGGGTCCTTCGGCCCCCCTCCCGCACCAACCACGCTGGTAGACAGGTTGGATCTTGCTTTACAATGTAGCATGTACTTTGTAAGTTGTAAAGCAAGGTTCACCCTGCCTACCGGCGGGGTGGGTGCGGGAGGAGGGCCGAAGGCCCCCCTTGCACGCCCCCCCACCCCGGGGGTGTGGGTGCGCGCGCGCGCGCGTGCTTCCTGTCCGTGCAAGTACTTTGGTATATTTCAAACTTTTTTTGTTAGTAACTTTTTAATAAGCAACGAGCGACGATTAAATTAGAAGAAAAAGTTACTCTGAATTATGTCCTTGACAACATATGTCAAGGTCAAGGTCATTGGGGCTGGGTCCTCTATTCGCTATATTTACCCTTATATTTTATTTTTGAACACCCTATATATGTAAAAACTTGTGTTTATTTCAGTTTATATGTGTAGTATACGTAGGACTATTTCTGTAAACTAACTTAAATATTCAGTTTTTCATTGTCAGACTATGTATAAATCTTGATTTTTACAAATTTTTGTTTGTTAATAACTTTTTAATAAGCAACGAGCGACGATTAAATTAGAAGAAAAAGTTACTCAGAATTATGTCCTTGATAACATATGTCAAGGTCAAGGTCATTGGGGCTGGGTCCCCTATTCGCTATATTTACCCAAGTTTAATTTTATGACATATACTATTTTAAATTACAAATCCTCTCAAACTGAATTGCTTCTAAGTACTTGGCTAGTTAACTATTGATTGTATATTTAGTTTTTATTTTTTAGGGGTTTTTTATTTTTCTAGGGAAAAGTTTTCTATAAGTTATTTTTTAGGATAAAGTTCCGAAAAGGGCCCGTCTCCGATTTCAATGAAACTTTGTGAAAAGCTTCCTTTCAGGTTAAAATGAAAGCCCCTAAAAGGAATTTTGGTGACTTCTACGAGAAAGTCATTTTTTAAGAGAAAATGGTAAAAAGTATAATAATTGTGATAATTATTTACATTAGCAAATATCTCGCCAATGACCTTGACCTTCACATATGTTGTAAAGGTAAGATTGCTGATTAATATTCACTTTGTTTTATTTGGCAATCTAGTATAGTTTTTGAAATATTTAACAAAAAAGATTTATCGAGTTATACAATTTTACATAAATTTGTAAAATAGAGAGTAGATTGTTCCAAATTGATATCACATTGTAAAGTATATGCGTGGATATAGTGGGTCCCCCCCCCCCACGTGGGGCTCCACTTCCAGAAGATATAACCTAACCCAAACCTATTTCCGATTTAGTTTCGCGTCAAAAGCACAGGGCGATATAGAATGGACCTCGCTTCGCGCAGAAAGTTGCAAACCCATGTGAAATCGTTTAATTATAAACCTCGTTTGGCTTCCAAAGCACAGGGCAATATGGAATGGACCTCGCTTCGCGCAGAAAGTTATAAATCCATGTAAAATCATGTAACTCAATAAACCTTTTTCGTTAAATATCTCAAAAACTATGCAAGACCTCCAAATAAAACAAAGTGAATATTAATCAGCAACCTCACCCTTACAACATATGTGAAGGTCAAGGTCATCGGCAAAGTATAAATGTAAATCTGCTAATGTAAATAATTATCGATTCAGTACCATTTTCTCTTAAAAAATAACTTTCTTGTAGGAGTCGCCAAAATTCCTTTTAGGATCTTTTATTTCAACCTGAAAGGAAGCTTTTCACAAAGTTTCATCAAAATCGGAGACGGGCCCTTTTTGGAACTCCACCCTTATTCTTAATTTATATTAGTATATTAGTATATTAACGAAATTAATATCTGCTTCGATAAATAGCAGTCGTTTATGAATCGTCAATGATTAATTGTAATAAAGATCGAATTTCAGACATCTTTTACTAACTTTCGCGATCGCGTATAACGAGGTACATACTATACATACTATGATGACACACAGAGCTGTTGCCTACTCGCTCTCACTGTACAAATGACAACAATGTAAGACATTCCGTGTGCAATACAATAGCGCTATATACGCCGCATACCAACACGCGTCTCTGTTTACATATTTGGCGGTATGCGGTATGTCATTGCGGCTTAATGGGGTCTACATGTAATGTATAGTCTCTCCCCTCTCTCTCCCCCTCTCACCACCCTCCCTCTCTCTCTCTCTCTCGCTCCCTCTTCCTCCCTCTTCCTCTTTCTCTCTCCCTCCCTCTCCCTCCCTCTCTCTCCCTCTGCAGTGGAGAAGACGTGTCAAACATTGCTCCGCAAAAGTAATAACTTTTAAACGGTTTAATAGTTACGGGGAGTGATAGAAAGTTATTCAAGTCATAGCGGCATAGACCGGCATTAGCCATGAGTGTTATCTAGCCGAAATATGCTGATTTGTGGGCGTGAGAAGTGCATTTCCTGTCTGGGAAACCAAAGTCTCACACGACAGGTAGACATTAAAGGTCGACACAAAAGTGCTGACGTGTGACAGTGGAACAGAGGTGACTGATCGCTTACGCTGATATTAGCGGTTTCGGTCGATAATTATCGGCATGGACGATGAATATGCCGAGTATCGATGCTCGGCTTTTAAAAAGACAATAAAAAATCAGGTGGTGACATGCAAGTCTTGCGTAAATCGTATTAAGCTGTTTTACCATCCAGGATGTGTAAGCAAGCATAGGATTTACGATAGAAATCAAGAAATGGTACCGTGTTCTGGCCCATTTGACAGATTTACAATTGAAAGTGAAACAGATATGAAGAAGGCATCGGCAGTGGCCGGGAGCAGCAGGGACAGGCTAGGATCTACAGGATCTATAGGTTCGTTTACGACGCCAATTAGTGGAAATAGAATATCAGGAGCGAGTGGATCATCGACTATTGCGTAAAAATAGATTGACTGGTAAAAATTGTAAAAGAAATGAAAGATGAAACAGCATGTAAGAAGGAAATTAAAATGATGGTCAAGGAAATAGTTTGAGAAGAATTGGGAAATGTTAAGCAGGAACTGCTAGAAGAGTTGAGAAGAATGATACAGGGAGAAGTATGTGGATCAACAGGAGGAATACAAAGGAGCTATAGTGAAGCGGTTAAAGAGAAAAAAAAAGAGAATGTTATAATTATCAAACCCAAGATTCAACAAGAGAGTGAAGTTACAAAAAAATTGATAAAAGAAAAGGTAGATATCAAAAACATGGCGATGGGAATAACGAAGCTAAAAAAAGGAAGCAAGGGGACAGTGATCATGGGTTGTGAAACTGGAGAAGAAATGAAAAAGTTGAAAGCCAGCAGGACAAACTGGGAAAAAATTTCAAAGTTATGGAATCACCACAGATGAAGCCCAAAATAAAAATTATCAATGTCAGCGAAGAAGAAATGAGGTTGGATAATGATGACTTAATAACTACAATCAAGAAATAAAATAGAATAGATGCAGTAAGTGATGGATTCCAAATGCGAATAGTGAAGAGAATAGTTAAAGAAAAGAGAAATGATAATAATCAACATAGGAGAAGAGAAAAAGAAGAAGGTTCGATAATAATTGAAGTAGACGAAGAAACGCATGAATTGATGTTGAAAAAAGAGAAACTAAATGTAGGATGGAGAAAATGTCCTATATTCAATCACTTTAATGTTAAAAGACGTTTTAAATGCTGGGGATACTATCATATTGCAAAAAATTGTACGCGAGATGAAATATGCCACAAATGTGCAGGAAATCATAAAGCGATTGAATGTATGGCAACAAAGAAAAAATGTGTAAATTGTATGTTTAAAATTCGAACGTACAACCTGAACATAAGTGATGAACACGACACCCTTAGCCCGGAATGTCCAACATTTAAAAGGGAGATACAGGAGGAGAAGAGGCGAGCCGGCTGGGAGGATGAGAAATAGCAATTACAGAAGGAAACGGAAATATTATAATATTGTATACAAATGCGCAAAGTTTGATAGCGCATAGAGATGACATACAGCATTAGATTATGAAGAAAATAAATCCGGCATTCATAGCATTATCAGATACAAGATTGACTGCTGAAATTGAAGACAGTGAAGTGAACGTACCAGGTTATAGTATAATTAGATGTGATGCTGAAAATAGAAATACAGGAGGGGTTGTTTTATATATAAGAGATGATGTTAAATATGAAATTGTATAGAGGAATAATAATGGAAATATATTATTCACCGAGTGCATCGCATGGTGATTTCGTGAGATTTCTGGAGGATATAATAGAAGAGTTAATAATACTGGAAGAATGTATGGCAATAGGAGACTTTAATATAGATATGTTAAATTCGTTTTATACAAGGAAGCTGCAAACGACAATGTTGAGCTTAGGCATGAAACAATATGTAAATAAACCGACGAGAATTACGAAAGATAGTAAGACAATTATAGATTTAATTTTCGCTAATAATAAAATAGAATTGCAGGTAATGCATGAACCTAAAATAACGGACCATGCGTGGCTAAAAGTTGAACTGAATGCGAATAAAATTGATAATAAATACAGAGAACTTAGTGTTAGGAATTATAGAGAGTTTAATATAGATGAATTTATTAAATTAGTGGAAAATATATTAGAGAAAAACCAAGATATGGATGTCAGTGTGGGAGCGAAGAAATTTGTTGATAGTATAATAAATGCGTTGGACGCTACAGCACCTAGGAAAAATTTTAGAATTTCGAGAATATGGGAAGGGAAAAAGTGGTTTTCGGATGAAATAAGAGAAGCAGTGGCTAAAAAAGATGGCATATAGGAAGGCATTGTATACTGACACCGAACAAAATTGGTTGCAATTTAAAATTGAAAGAAATGCAGTAGTTAAATTAATTAGGACAAAGAAGAAAGAATATTATGAAAATATGATAGATCTTAATAAAGAAAATCCTACATCTATGTGGAAAACACTAAAAGAAATAATTAGAGGCGAACCAGGAGGTAAGAGGGAAGTAGAGGATATAGATTTTGAAATATTAGACAACACTGAAGGATGTAATATAGCAGATAAATTTTATTTATATTATATACAAAGTATTTATGGTATAGTAAAATCTATAAATGGGAGTAAACCTGGAAGTGCGTGTAAAAGAATTATTTATGTTATTGAAAACGAGGGAATTATGGAAAATTTTGAAATGATTAGTATAGAGCATTTACAGGAAATTGTTATGGGACTACCGAAAAAGAAAGGTACAGAGAAGGGAACAACTAGCGATATATTAAAGGTGGTATTTTACGTAATAAAAGGGGGATTTGTTGATATAATAAATAATTCTTTGAAGGAAGGTTGCTGTCCAAAAGGTTGGAAAACGTCTACGATAATACCGATTCCAAAAATAGAGAAAGCTAGGAAAGCAAGTAAATTTAGGCCTATAAATGAGTTACCAATATTTGAAAAGGTGTTAGAATTAGTAGTTAAAAAGCAAATTGAAACGTATTTGGAAGATAATTGTATTATGACAGAACATCAGTCGAGCTTTAGAAAACAGTATTCGTGTTGTTGTGCCTCTCCGGGTACAACGGAAATTTGGGGATGGTCCAATGGTTCGGCTCGTCTTAGGAGTTGGGACTCCGAGTGTCGAAAAACACGAGACAAAGATTCCGTGCAATAATGATTTATTTGTACAGCTTACGTATAGTAAAGTTCGGCTTGGTGATGCTTCGGCGACGTAACAATATCGGCGCTTGCGGAATCTCACAGTTTCTTCGAGTATACGCATCACCACATAGATTCGGAATACGGCCCCGAGGTACTTGTTATCTCTCTTTTTATAGTCCAAAAGTAGGTGATTTTTCGGTACTAGGTCGCGATGTCTGAATTGCATATTGCAACGAATTGCATATCTTACATTTAATCGCGGTTTTGGGAGCACGCGCAATATCTTACGAAGTGCTGAATTTGCGCTGTGCTCCTTTTGACTTTTTTAGGTAATTACGTTATTGGATTTACGAGTTATGACAGTGTGAAACAGCAATTCAAACAGTCGTTGATGAATGGAAATTGATAGTGAGGCAAAAATGGTAGGGGTAATTCTAATGGATCTTAAGCGGCCTTTGAAACAATAGATAGAGAAAGATTACTAGAGAAATTATATCAATATGGAATTAGAGGAATGGTTTTAGAATGGTTAAGATCATATTTAAAGGATAGAACACAGCAGGTTCAATTTAACAATAAATGGTCTAAATTAATGGCCACAGAATATGGAGTACCACAAGGATCTGTATTAGGACCTTTGTTATTTATAGTATATATAAATGATATAATCAAAATCTGTCCAGAAGGATGTAGTATAAAAATGTTTGCAGATGATACGTTAATATATGTAACTAGAGAAGGCATCGCGGAATTAGAGGGCAAAATGAATATGGCATTTACTATAATAGAAGAGTGGATGAATATAAATAAGTTAAAAATGAATGCAGGGAAAACGAAATATGATAGTCAGAAGTATAAGAAAAGAACTGCGAGGTAATATTACATTGAAATGTTTGGATGAAACTGAGATAGAACGTGTAGAAATAATGAAATACCTAGGCATAATTATTGACGATAGACTACGAGGACCACTGTGATTATATGCTAAAGAAAATAGGGAAAAAACCAGTTTTTTGAATAGAATAGGTAATTACATATCGGCATACACTAGATGTATTGTATATAAGACAGTCATAGCGCCTCACTTTGAGGATTGTGCGACGCTGTTAATTGATATGGGAGAAACACAGCTGAGTAAATTGCAAAAAGCACAAAACCGGGCCATGAGGATCATATTGCAATGTGATAGACATACCAAAGTGAAGCGGATGCTGCAGCGCTGCAGTTTATATCCATAAAACAGAGGCTATACTATAATGTGTGTATATTTATTTTTAAGATTTTAAGGAACATGTTACCGGAGCAATTAAGAAATAAATTAGAAATAGTGGGAAATGAGAGTGAAAGACAAACACGACAAGCTGGGGATATTGCAATAAAATATCGCAGAACAAGGAGTGCGCAAAATAGTATGTTTTACGAAGGAGTGAAAATGTATAACGCCTTGCCAGCTGAAATAAAGCGAAATGAAAGAATTGTGCCGTTTAAGCGAATGTTAAAGGAGTATATTGTAATTAATGTAAACTAGATTTGTATTACAAATAGCTGAGAAAGCTAATAAAGATCAATCGATTAATCAATCAATCAATCCCTTTTCCTTCCTCTCTCTCCCCTCTCCCTGTCCCGCCATCCCTCTCCCTCTCTCTCTCTCCCTCTCTCTCCTTCTCCTCTCCATCTTCCCCTCTCTCTCTCTCTCTCTCCCACTCCTTATCTCCCCTCTCTCCCCCTCTTCCTCCCTCCATCTTACCCTTCCCTCTTCCCTCCCACCCCCTTTCACTCTCTTATTGCACAATAAAATTAATTTTGTAAAATTATAAATTTATAAAGGGTATACTCAAAGAAATAATCGTACGTGAGCTGTGTGAATGCCCCTTGGGGGATAAAATTGCTTTGCGTGTGTGCGTGCGAACATGCGTACGTGAGTCTGAAAGTTGAAGAATTAAAATGTCACAATTCTGGTATACGATTATCATACCTCAGGATTGACTGCATCAATCTTATTCAAACTGGTCGCAATCGAAAGCTTGCATCCACATTATATAAGAAAAGTGCTGTTAGATTTTTGATTGCGGCTTTAGTTCGTGAGGTATTTAAATCGAAAATTTATTAGACGTAAAACTCCGGATAAGCTACTTGGTAGCGCCGTAGCCCCTGTATATAGGCAAAACTGTTGACCATGTCCCCTGTACATAGGCAAAACTTTTTAAGTTTTTAAGTATTTTTTTATGTACTTGGCGTCGTGACGCTACCGCGTCGCTTGATTGCTCACGCTTACACTGAGAGAAAAAATAGTTGCAGTTACCACAATTTCACTGTAATTTTTATTTATTTTCGAGGACAACTACATTTTTATAGTTATTTTAACAATGCAAATTATAGCTGGCTCAATACTACATTATTGTTGTCAAAGCTTTAGCATGGATTCGTGCAACCATATACATGGTTTTATACACTATAAGCTGCGATTTATGTATAGTAAGTCGTACTGTAAATATGATGATGACCATAATTGAAAGATCAAGAAGCTATATGCCATAGTAATAAGTCGTACTTATATTTTAATAGTAATATTACACTTCTTATATACAGGGTGGTCCATTTTAAAAGAGCCAGTCAAATATCTCGAAAAATATGGAAGATACGGAAAAACGTTTCAGACAAAAGTTGTTTGGTTCGAAGGGGGACATAAGATGGTGCCATTGATGTGACTTTGGATAGTCATTTGAAGGTCACATGAAAGTCACTTTCAATTTCTTAAATGGAAACCCCCATTTTTCATTGCATATTCTTATAACTTATGTCGAGAGCTTTCCAAAACACTATAATAAAGTATTTTTTCATTAACTACTTTTTGAGTTATTTTATATTTTAATCTGACATACTTTGATATAAAAAATAAAATATCTCGTAAAATATTTAGTTTTCGATAATCTTACCGTAATACTTTTATGTACAGAATTTATATTAATTTATATTAATTTATATTAATTATAAATTTATATTAATTTATTTTATAAATATATACATTATTTTGATGTAATATATGTGAATGATAATATATATAGATAATATATATAATGTATATGTATTTATAAATTGAAATTTTAGTAGACTCGTAAATCATTATATATTTTTTTGATACATGTTTTTTGTATAAAACTTAATAAAATTTTATATAAAATTAATCGCATTAAGCATTGATTATGAATTGATATTGTAGCATATATATATATATATATATATATATTTTTTTTTTTTTTTTTTTTTTTTTTAAGTAATGTATGTGATTGATAATATATGTAGATAATATATATAATTGAAATTTTAGTAGATTTGTAAATCATTATATATATTTTTTTTAAACATGCTTTTTGTATAAAACTTAATAAAATTTTATATAAAATGTAAATATTTAATATTGTTACGTCCAGACTCGGGGAAGGATGAGTCGACGGAAGGGCGCAACAACTATCTTTATTTATCCCGAAGTCAAACGTCTCGTGGCGTTTGGTATCGGGTCGAACGAACTGACAGGTCCGAAAAGCAGGTAAACGACTGAGTCGCTATTACACTGTTTTCGGAAGTTCGCTCGGCGGTCTCTTTTCGGTCAGAGAATTTAATCTCTTTTACGCGGGATGGGACCAAGTGCGATCTTTCTACTGGGAATGAGTGGGGGTTAATAACAGAGTTATTTAATTAACAAATATAAATTTATTCAATTTTAAAATGAATGATGGGTATACATGATTATATAAGAAAGAAAAAATAAAAATATAATATTAGTTTTCGTCTGAATGTGTGTGAGTGTGTGTGTTAGTTCGCGGGTGTTACATTGATACGGAGGACATCAGTCAGAATACAAGGGAAAGATTTTATCGTTAACATTTAGGTTCTGACTGGTTAATACAATATGAAGATTTAATTAATAATAAAAAAAAAGCAAACAAAACATGTGTGCGTGTGTGAGTGAGGTAGGAAGTAAGGATCATGGAGAGAGAGAGTGAAAGGAGATTTGAATTTAATTCAATTTAGTCTTGATAGGACGAAGGTGATTCTAAATCAGGTAGTTCGTCGCAGAACTCCTGAATGGCTTTTTCGAAATCGTCTGATTCCGAAAATTGCGGAAAAAAAGGGGGTGGATTATTTAAGAGGACTGTGGATAATGACGAGAATGATCTCGGGGAAGAAGGCGGTTCGGGGGAATAAACTGGGGAGTAGCTGGGAGAGAAATAGTAAGGGGAAAGGGGGGAGGTTGTGACTGTACTGGATTGTGAGTTTGGGTGATGTGAGTCAGCCTTACTCCTAAATCTTTTTAATTTGACGATGAGAATCGCGAACGGTCGCGTCAACGCCTTCCGAGTCCTGCGATGGACTAGGTTCATGGGCCGATATATATATATTTTTCCAGATCTGGTTCTCACTACGAAACCAGTGTAAATAATAAGATTTCAGTCGCGTATATACGTAATAATTGAATAGTTGAAGCTTACTTTTTGCTGTTGATTCGATAATGATGAAAGACTAGTCTCGTGGTGTGTTCGGACCTTCGGTTGATGAATGCAAATGGTGGTGAGACGCCGCTGGAAGACACTGGTTTTCTCAACTAACTCGCGAGTCACAACACGGAGCAAGAGTACTCGGATTGAAAGTTGCAAAATAATAGAGAGTGATGTGTTCGCGAGTTCTCTTTTTATAATTTTCTTTTTGGGGCGTATTCTAATTCTAAGAGTGGGAATCTTCCAAAACTTCGACGAATTGAATTTGCGCAGAAGTGGGAATTTTTCAATCTTAGCAAATTAAAAATGTGCCAGTGTCTTCGTTAGGCGGGGTGTTTCTCCTACTTTTCACGTTTTACTCGTAGTGATCGTCCATTGGTGAGTTCGATATTCGTTCGAAGATTTCTTGCACGTGTTCAGATTAGAAAAAAGATCCTATTCTTCTATAATAATTTTATTGCTATTGGTGCAGCTGTGTTTATTGAATATTTGTTGGAAAATTTTATTATTATAGATGCAGCTGTGTTTGTTGGGTATTTCGTTAGAAAATTTTATATTACCTTGAGGAGACCGGCATGTTTTTATCATCGATCTTTTACGTTGGTCTGTTTAATGAGCGGTTCGTTTGTCTCACCAATCGACGATCGTTGCCGACACTTCGCGGAAGGAAGGAATCGTGGAATCGCCAGGACGTAACAATATAGTAATACTTTTATTATATGAATGATGCAAGTAATTTTCACATAATATGAGATATTGTACAACACAAATAAATTTGAGACAATGTTTTAATGCGACCCGGGCACGCCAAGTTTTTATACTTTGCTTTGGTGGAAGTTTGTTTCATGCGACTTAGAGTTTATGAGAAATTTTTTTTCAATAAATATATCCCAAAGCGTTAGATGTGTGTATATTGTGCATTTAATTAATTATAAAATAATACTATTTTAGCTATACGCCCTACTACTTTAATTATATTGCGATTTATTAAATATATTTTTTCTTAATAATGGAAATAATAAAATGAAAAAATTTTATAACAAGTTTTTATTCAGTTGGCATAATTTTTCGATATCATTATTTTTCTAGGAAATTAAAACAACTACTTTGTATAACAGTTTTTTTAGTTAAAATGTTTTTATTTAAATAATAATAAAAGAAATAAATTTTATAACATAAATTTTTATTCATTTGGCGCAATTTTTTGATATTATTATTTTTCTAAGAAATTTTTTTTATAGAAACATTAACAGTTTTTCACAACTAGCGCGTGTACTTGGCGCCTTTTTTTACCTTTTTTAAAAAAGGTAAGTTTTTAGGGATTATATCGTTCTTTTTTTACTATATATTATTTTAATAACATGTAAAGCAATCAAGTTTCTAATAGGCTTAATCAACAGCTTGAGTTTGTATTATAAAAAGTATTTTAAAAGTAATAAAATAAAATTAGAAATTGACAATTGGAGCCAGCGCCCTATGTAGAGCGTAAATGAATTAATCAATAATATTGTAAAAATATTTTAACAAAAAAGTGTTTTTATTTTAACTCTACATGTTCTATAAACAATATATATATATATATTGTAGCGCTGTTTGAAACGAATACAACGATGTAAGATATAATGTAAATATTTTACATATTATACGATTTTTACAGATAGCTTTTGAAAGCAACCACTATAAAGTTCAGTTTAAACTATTTAATTTGATATATATTTGTTACGGTTTATCTTTTTTAGTTTAAAAAATAAAAAGGGGTGGCCACTTTTGGTGGGACATCCTGTATATATATATATATATGTATATATATATATACAGGGTGAGTCATTTTAATCAACGCACGCAAATATCTCGTAAAGTAAGCAAGATGGAAAAAATGTTTTATACAAAAGTTATAGGGTTCAGAGGGGGACACATGATGGAAATATGGACTTGACCTTGAGTGACCTTTTCAAGGCCAAGTTAATGTGATCGATATTTTCTTAAATGGAGAAAAAAACCCCCCATTTTGTATTGCATATTCTTGTAGCTTATCTCGAAAGCTTTTCAAAACACTATATTAAAGTATTTTTTCATTAAGTACTTTTTGAGTTATTTTATATTTTATTCTGACATATTTTGATATAAAAAATAAAATATCTCGTAAAATATTCAGTTTTTGATAATCTTATCGTAATACTTTTATGTACAGAATAATGAGACAAATCAATTAGTAAAAAAAAAATAATTGTTTTTAAGAAAAAGTATGTAATAATTTACTATGTATTTTTTAAAACAATTATTTGTTTTTTTCTTTACACTAATTGATTTGTCTCATTATTCTGTACATAAAATTATTACGGTAAGATTATCAAAAACTGAATATTTTACGAGATATTTTATTTTTTATATCAAAATATGTCAGAATAAAATATAAAATAACTCAAAAAGTACTTAATGAAAAAATACTTTATTATAATGTTTTAAAAAGCTTTCGAGATAAGCTACAAGAATATGCAATAAAAAATGGGGGGTTCCATTTAAGAAAATATCAATCACATTGACTTGGCCTTGAAAAGATCACTCAAGGTCAAGTCCATATTTTCATCATGTGTCCCCCTCTGAACCCTACAACTTTTGTATAAAATATTTTTTTCCATTTTGCTTACTTTACGAGATATTTGCGTGCGTTGATTAAAATGACTCACCCTGTATATATATACATTCAATGTTGTTATTTTTTAAAAATAGATATTCCTACAAGATATTTTTGATAGAATTCCCACAAGATTTGTTTTGATACATTAACATAAACATGTATATGTCGTAGCCAGATTACATAATCCATCGTTTTATAAAACGACTAGGCATTTTATAAAGTGCAGCCATATTCTCAAGTCATGGTTGAAAATAAAATATTTTACAATCTGGCTAAGAATTTTAGTCTTTTTATAAAACGCTAACAAGCAACCCGCCACATTGTCAAACGCGACGATTTGTACATTGTTTTAGATTCTGGCTGGTTTATTTTAGTCATTTTATGAATGGTACGTTTATAGCGATTTTACTTTATGTTACATTTGATAAAATAGTCATAATAAATGTGTTTTAAAAATTTTTTTTCACGTTTATCTTTCTTTTTATTTGTTTTCAAACATTATTCTCAAAAATTTTATTTATGTTACTTTTAATATAAAACTTTAATTGTAATAAATACAAGTATTCATAAATACAATAAGTAATAAATACAACAAGTGTTCATACAAGCTTTTTCTCATTTAGAAATACACATAATTACTTATTAATATTATAGTATAATTACCTATTAATTTTCTATAAATGACTGTTCTACAAAGACAGTTCATAAAATGACTGAAATGAACCAGCCAGAATCTAAAACGATGTACATATCGTTGCATTTGACAATGTGGCGGGCCGCTTGTTAGCGTTTTATAAAAAGACTAAAATTCTTACCCAGATTGCAAAATATTTCATTTTCAACCATGATTTGAAAATGTGGCCGTACTTTATAAAATGTCTAGACGTTTTATAAACGGATTATGTAATCTGGCTACGACATATACATTCAACAAGCAATATCGAATTGCTCGAGAACGCAACAAAATGCAAGATGAAAGAAGGAGAAAGAAGGAGAGAGAAAGAGAGAAAACGGAAAAGAGCGATAAACATTATACATGAACACGCGTTCGCGTGTATAATTACCAGTTTATCGTTATTGAAAACATGATCAGCCAAACTTTCCAAATATTCCTTCAATGCTTCCATTGTCCAACAATTTATTTGTCACAAATTCTTATAACCGTTAATAATTTCTTATCACTTTATCACTTTTCTTCCTTGCATTATTCCGCAATACTTTTACTGCGCGTGAATTTGGTTGTGCGTGGCTTGGCGCGAGACACTACCGTTAACATTTTTTATCATTTACTTGTCAAATCATCATTTACTTATCAAATCTCAGAGCACCGCTAGCGCAATCTTCTGTCGAGTACGTCAACCGTACAACGTGACTAATACATTTGCATATTGCATGTGTTGTGTACGTGTATATGCGTGTAGCGTGATACCACTATATTTCTTTACATGTGTTGTATACATGTATACACGTATAGGGCGATGACGACGGAGACGTATCTTAATAATAAAAATTTTATACATTTCGACTTTGCATGATATTACCTCCATTCACGATACATATAGAACAAAAATAAAGACACTTTCATTATATAATTCAAACCCAAGCTATCGATTAAACCTATTAAAAATACGATCGTTTCAGCCGTTATTGAGGTCCGATAATCTAAGGTTCTCGCAACTGGCCGACTCGCGTATAGATACCCGGAGTGCCTCGCGGCTTCGCGTGAACTTGGCGCGAGATACTACCATGTCTCTTGATGATGCAAACATTCCGTATCAGTCTGCAAGTTTAGGCTGTTTTTTTGTCTTTTAATGGAAAGCATCTCTGAAATCAAGCGTTTATTACGAAAAGGCTCGTTATCTAGGATCTCAACGCTATTCCACTGGAAATCATGATTTAATTCCAGTCTATGGTCAGTGATGATTGAGCTGTTAGAAGTATTCCATCGTATATGATTGCGATGTTCATTTATTCTAGTTTGCAATCTTCTGCTCGTCTGACCAACATAATTTTATGGAGAGAATTTGTGTCTAACATTTCTGTAAATACAAGTTTGATTTTATGACAAATAGTATTTCAAATTACAAATCCTCACAAACTGAATTACTTCTAAGTACTTGGCTAGTTAATTATTGATTTCATATTTAGTTTTTATTTTTTATTTTTCTAGGGGAAAGTTTTTTACAAGTTATTTTTTAGATATGTACTTGGCGTATTTTTTTACCCTTGTGAGATATTTTTAATGGAATATAGTATATGCATATTTTAATAACAAACTTTAATTTGTTATATCTTTTAAACTAATGCCGTCCCCCACAAAGGACCCCGCACGATTCCTATGGAAAAGTGACCCCGGTCAAATTGCTTTGTTCTGAAATATGTTGTAGTTTTTTTAATTCTGAACAAATGTTTCCTTTGTCAGAACCACGTAAAATCAAAGGATAGAGAAATATGAAACTCTTAAGTCATAGAATTTGAGTGTCTGCCATATTTCTTTCAGATAACCTGATGCCTTTTTTTATATGTAATGAGTACATATGCACGTGTATTCGTGAATGTTGTGTGTCCGTGCGTGCAATCATGTATGTGTGTGTGTGTGTGAGTGTGTGCGCGCGCGCGTATATATACAAAGTGTTTCATGAATACACTCGCACTCATAAAACCACTAACCTAATCTAATCCCAAACGAATAAATATTCATATATACACGTAAACGTACACACACACACACACACACGCGCACACACATGTGATTGCACACACGGGCACACAACGTTCACAAATACACGTGTATATGTACTCATTACACATAAAAAAAGGCATCAGGTTATCTGAAAGAAATATGGCAGACACTCAGATTCTATGACTTCAAAGCCTCATATTTCTCTATCCTTTGATTTTACGTGGTTCTGACACAGGAAACATTTGTTCAGAATTATAAAAGCTACAACATATGTCAGAACGGAGCAATTTGACCGGGGTCACTTTTCCATAGGAATCGTGCGGGGTCCTTTCTTGCGGGGAATTACTCAGAGAAACATCCCCTACAACATATTTAAGTAGCGATAAAATCGGAGATGTGTTACCTTTTATGCAGTTTTACCTTATACATATATTTTTACAGATTGAATATATTAGTTTAATATTTTTAGAAGAACAATGTCAAATTTTGTTGAAGAAAAATTAGAAGCATGGGGTCTTCCTGAATATATTGAGAAATTGAAAAGTTATTATTTTATTTTTATTAATATAAGACATAATGATAATTATATCGTATTTTTACTTATTTACAAATCTGTAAACAGGGCTAAAGGAGCAAATAAACATTGTTCTTATATAAATATAATTACCGCATTGACAATTTTACGAAACATTTTATTAGAAACAAATTAATTAATTAATTGTATAAATAATTAGAAACACTATAAAATTATCGTATAAATAATAAATAATACCAATCACAAAAATAAAGGTCAGAACAATTCAAAATGTTAAAACAAACGTTTCTGTCCCGATCTGGACTCTCTTCAGTGTATAAATTAAGATTAAAATATAATGTAATGAGTAGCGGTCAAAAATTCTAAAATACTACGAAAAACATGGTTCAAGAGTAAAATATAATTACAAAGACGGTCAGTTGTTAATAAAATAGCAATCCCTCCAACGGCCTCCCAAGGAATGCATTGTCCACCACATAGTTGTTCCAAAAACTTGCGGGTAACAATTATAACCATGGAAATTCTAAAAAACGTTTAACAAATATGGTGGAAAATGCTTAAAATACAATAATTAGTTGAGACTTACCGATGGAGAAAGGATCAAAACTCTCGATAGCACAGGACTGTCACATGACAAGTTCTGTCTAAGACTGCCGCGAAAATAAGAGGCATAAACAATAAACAAAATAGAGACAAACGAGGCATACAGTATAAATTAGGGAAATAAATACCGACTTAAACGTGCAAATTAATGCTTTTTTAATTTCTCTATGATTGGAAAATAGGAAGGGTTTAACAATTCCGTGTCGCTCTGGAGATTTAAGGAACATTTCTGTTTTTTTATATGTAGCATCTCCGATGTGAGCCTCCGATGATAACAAGGTTCGTTATCTAAAACTCGTATATCATCCCAATCAAAGTTAACTCTGTGGACAGGATCTTGAGATGTGGTTGCGATGTTCAGCAATTCTTGTTTTTAAAAATCTCTTAGTTTGACCCACGTACGATGCTTCGCAATCAGCACAATCAATTCTATATACCACGTTGTTAGAATGCGAATGTGGACAAGGATCTTTATGCCCTTTAATAAAATCTTTGAGATTGTCAAGACAGAAGTAAGCTAAGGACACAGGTCAGCGTTCGTCATAAAGGGTTTAAATTTCTCAGATATCGATTTAATATACGGTAGTAGAAAAAAACTGCCTCGAATCAGAGTCAATGTTATCCCTTATTGTGGTATCATTACGTTGTAAAAGATGTTTTAGTCTCAAATTGATAGTTTCAAAAATGATTTTAAGAGGATAGTTATTATTTAGAAGGATGTCAATAATGAGTTTGAGAGTTTTTTGATGAAAAATGGGATGTGAGAGGAAAAAAACTCTATCAACAAGACTAATTATTGTACTTTTTTTATGGCAGAGAGAATGTTGAGAGTGATAATTTAAATATCTGCCCGAGAATGTTGGTTTATGGTACCAATCAAATATAAGATAATCTCTTTTGGCAATGATGGTGATGTCCAAAAAATTCAAAGTTCTATTGAGGCCAACTTCCATCGTGAATTGAATTCTAGGGTGAAAAGAATTGAAAATATTCAACACGTGCTCGAAAAATGCGGAAGGAACAGCTAAAGCTATATCATCTACGTATCTAAAGTAGAAGGGTACATTAATGGGAAGTTTGTTTAGGGCCTTATTCTCAAGATCTTGTAAAACCACGTCGGAGATGATTGGAGACAAGGGAGAGCCCATAGGTGTGCCAAAGGTTTGCTTATAAATCTTCCCATTAAAAGTAAAATACGCGGAGTTCAAGACCAGCCTCAAAGCCAACACAAATTCATCCAACGGAATGTCTGTGTTAGAGGAAATCAAACTCCATCTCTCTCTAATGCCATCAATAGCCAGATCTAGTGGAATATTTGTGAATAGCGATACTACATCGAGAGAGATCAGTTCACAGTGTTTCTCCAACTTTACCTTAGATAATTTCTCAACAAGCTGAAAGCTGTTGAGCACGTGACTAGGTGGTTGGGGGATACTTTTTTTAAATTATGTTATTCAAAAAAGATGCTAGAGAATACAGCAGACTGTTGATGGAGGAAACAATGACCCTAAGAGGATGGTCCTGTTTATGTATCTTTGGCAGCCCATAGGCTCTCGGTAACAGAGATATGGAGGAACTTAATTGTTTATAAGTCGAAATGTTAATAAAATCCCGATCTTTCCATCTCGATAACAGAGAATGTAAATTTGTAATAATACTGTTGACTGGATTGCGTTTGACGATCGTATATGTGTTGACGTCATTGAGAATTTCATCCATTTTTTTTATATAATTATATTTATCCAGTGCGACCATAATGTTACCCTTGTCGGCTCGTGTGAAAAGAATGTCCTCATTGTCTCTAATAAAATTTTTTGTTATAGTCAGTGCTTTTAATATGTCTTTATCTATGTTATTCTTAGGATAGTTATGGTGTAAAAGATTTTGTATAATAGGTAGTGAATGATTTCTAATATTCAAGGATACCTCCGGTCTCTTTTTCTGGATCTTCCATAAATTATATTCGATGTGTTTAATAAACTCAGCGATCACTTTATCTTTATTAGAAATCGTAGGTAAGCAGAAGCCATTTCCGAGTTGTAATAATCCGCGAACTTCATTAGGAATCTCTTTTGACGATAAATTAATGAACCATTTATCCCTCACATGTAAGGGGGGAAGAAAACAACTTTCAAAAGAAACAGGAGAAATTTTCACTTCTCCGTTGATTTCGTAATTTTGAAAAGGTGTTTTATCGTTGGAAAATTTCTTAATAAATTCAATTTGTAGAGAATCCTTGTTTGATCTCAGATTTAACCTCTTGTTGTTGTTGATAAGGTGTTTATGTTCAACGGAGAAGAAATAGTTTATAGGTTGTATAGATTTGGATGGATTCTGCTTCCGATAAAGCCACTGGAACTTATTATTCAATCTATGATGTTCTCTCTTATAGAACCGGTGCAGGGAGCGAGAGGTACCCACATAAAAAACATTCCAAATGTGTGGAGGGATTATTTTGAAAATGTCCGTGGAAAGTTTATACAAGGAATCATATAGATGTTGTAAATATCTGTATGCATCGCCGATCTCGATCCGTAATAGCCTGTTTATGAATAAACGTCTCGCTCTAAAAATCGCTTTGTTAGACTTGTGATGGAAAAACTTAAAATTATTAGCGATGTTAGTGCGTGATGGAAAAATCTCATTCGCAACGCAGTTTTTTAAGAAACGGATTTGTAATTTGGTTCTTATGATATTAAGATTGTGTTTCTCCCATGATTTAAATAATTTAACATTATTATGACCAAAACGATATTGGATGAATTGAAAGAAAAAGAAGGGCATAAAACTATAGTTAGAACGCATTGTAACGCCTGCGTTTTTTTTTTTTTTTTTACTTGTTTAGATGAGTAAATTGACGAGGAGGCATTCCTATATATGTCTGAATCTATGATAAAAGAGTTAATTCCTATAATCGGAAAGCGTTTTTGTTTCCTCCAAAATCTAAAAAGATTGCTTCAAAGTGAAAATGAAAGTTCAGTTTTGGTAAGATAATTTTTGCATCATATGATTCTATTTTTGTTGGAATTAGTAAGAAATTCTTTTCTTTGTACTAAAATTTTATTCTTTTGAATTTTTTAAATTTATTGATTGTGAGAGCGGATTTTTTTTATCTTATTTTAAAACAATTACAAGTATCAGTAGTTTTTTAATTTTATACACTACTTAAAAAAAAATAAGAAACACTTTTCATACCCTAAAAATTGGACTATTTTCAAACCGCTGAAACTCGACGAAAAATCATCGTAGACAAAAAATTAAAAAAGCATTTTGTAGTTTGAAGTTTCAACTTTAACGCGCCATCGGTGATTTTTTTTTTAAATTTTTGTATCTTCCTGGTTCCGTAGTTTAAAAAAGAACACATTGTCTTATTCCTTAAAATTACGTATTTTTGACACTCTGCAGCTCGATAAAACAATTTCTCTCGAAAAATTCAACTCAAGTTCCACAAACTACAACATTTTGCCTACAAAATGCTTTTCTTAAAATTTTGCTACGATTTTTTTTGACCGAGTTACACGATTTTAAAGCAAAACCTGTATTTTTTAGAAATGATGTCGAAACTCGGCGAAAAATCATCGTAGACAAAAAATTAAAAAAGCATTTTAAAGCTTAAAGTTTCAACTTTAACGCGCTATCGATGTTTTTTAAAAATTTTTGTATCTTCCTTGTTCTGTGCTTTAAAAAAAAACACATTGTTTTGTTCCTTAAAATTGCGTATTTTTGATATTCTGCAGTTCGATAAAAAAATTTCTCTCGAAAAATTCAACTCAAGTTCCATGAACTACAACATTTTGCCTAGAGAATGCTTTTTTTAAATTTCCTTACAATTTTTTTTTGACCGAGTTACATGACTTTGAAACTAACAGTTGTTTGAAAAATGACGTTTACCGCCGGCATTAGCGTTATCCAATGTGCACCACGTGGAGGTTGCCGGTCGGATTTTGCACATCGTGTATGTGTGTATGTGTGTCATGTGAATGCATGCGCGCGTCGTGTGTGGTGTGTGTGGTGTGTGTGTGGTGTGTGTGTGGTGTGTGCGTGCGTGCGTGCGTGTGTGTGTGTGTGTGTGTGTGTGTGTCACAGCAGAGATAAGGACCCCGCAGTTCGTCACTCCCGCAGTATTTAATGACTCTAAACTCACTCTGCTGTGCGTGTGTGCGCGCGCGTTTAATATTGTGTATTACCTCCTTTCTGATGAATTACCGCTTGTAAACGCTTTCGCATGTTTATGCATCTTTGGATCAAGTTTTGCGATATTTTATACCAAATTTGCCTGAGCACTTCTTTCAATTCGTTTAAATTATGCGGCTGTTCCTGGCGACGCCTTAATCGTCGTTCCATCTCGTCCCAAATGTGCTCAATCGGATTTAAGTCCGGACTATTGGGAAGATGTGCAAGCAATGTAATATCGCTCAAAATCGCTCAAGTTCACAACATGTTGTCATTGCGTCTCTGTCTAACCGCTCGAGAGCTCTATCCTCGATAACTTACTCAAAGTCGCGAAATTTAGCAGTCTCCAGTCTCGATTATCGCTCCGATACGAAAACACTGTTTTCTCGCGTTCTTGAGATCTCACATTTATTCCAAATTAAAATAAAGGAATCGTTATATTCGCGGCAGTATTCTCTGTGCGTTAAGAATAAAGTGATCGAATGAAATGTGAACAAAAACTAAGTGTCAGTTCATTTCTCTTTCTCGCAATGAAAAAGATTCACCACACCCACACCAGATTCCTCTCGGCCCTTATCGAACACATTGTACAAAAAGCTATTATAAAGTTATTAAAGGTCGAAAGCAACGAAAAGTAACGTGCAATTTTAAACTCTGTGAATTTCATGAAATATGGTTTGCACAAACGCACATGGATCTAATGAGAATTTGTCCAATTTATCACTTTACAAATTATCTTGCTGAATTTGATTTAAAAGAATATACAATTCTGATGAACGTATCCATGCTTTCTTTGAGATAATGAGTTCTATATATCCATTAAATTGATCAAATACAGTTTTAAAATTTTCGATGAATAAAGTTTTCTACTGTTTTTTTCATATACATATATTTGTCATACTTAATTATAACAAATAACACACACATCTGTGATAATTATTAGTATTAAATTATTGTCTGTATAGTTATTGCAAAGTGAATACGTGGGTGGGGGAGGGGCAGAGCCCCTCTCCTTGCACCCTCACCCCCCAAAAAACTAACCTAATCCAAATCAATTTCTATTATTTAAATAAAAATTAGGTTTGGGTTAGGATAGGTTTTTTGGGGTGAGAGTGCAGGGGGAAGGGCAGAGCCCATCCCCCGCCCACGCATTTACTTAAATACTTAAATATACAATTAATATAAAATTCATGCTCGGAGAAGTTGAGATTATCGCATTTAATACTTGTACTTATCATATAATTTGATTGTTAATAACTTTTTAATAAACAACGAGCGACGGCTAAAGCCTCTTGGATGTTACTCAGGGTCACGACCTGGACAATATGTGTCAAGGTCAAGGTCATTAGAGGAGCTTCCCCTAAACGGGAGTTTAACCGCAGATTTATATAAAAATTTATACTTTTTTCTATTATTTGTGAATTTAAGGACTGAATTATAAGACATAAGAATATTAACTGCGTAACATTCTTTTCTTATGTTTTAATAAAATATTGAAAATTTTAACAAAATGAATCAAAGTATTGTGTGTATAGATTGATTTGCTCATATCTATAAAAGTTATAGTTTTTCAATTATGTGATGCATACATATATCATCAAGTATGAAAGAGTTAAGCAATTTTAAGAATTTTTATTATTTATATTTTATATATTTCTCCTTTAGTTTCTAAGAGAATTACTCTCTGAATCATGCTGTGGTAAAAAAATCTTAGGCCAAACACGATTGACTTCGTCAGACCGTAATAAACTCTGTCATATGATTATTGACAAACTTCTTTGCAAATCTAAAAAGTATGTAGTACACCTTACGAAAATTTGTATATAGCGTTTTTTTATATTTATTTATTCCACTTTATTCAAATATTGTAGAATAACTTCTGAAAAATTTCAAGAGTGGTCTACAGCAATAGTTAGCGTTTTTCACATTGCAATTTGATATAATTTTTAATATTAGAAATAATAATAAATAAATTTTGTAACATAAATTTTTATTAGTTGGCGCAATGTTTTTATCATATATCTCACTATTTTTGTAGAAAATTAAAACAACTATTTTGTAAAACAGTTTTATAGTTTAAATATGACAGTGTAAATGTTTCTCGGACCGAGATCTCGGACCGAGTTCTAGCATCGTGGACACAAGGCTTTATTCTCTTCTGACAATTGAAAAATGGAGGAAATTTCTTCGACTTTCCAGAATTTTTGAAATAATGTATCAATAGATGGATCCCATACGCAATTTGATAAATGGACAGATCTGGTAATAGAATCAGTTGTTTCGGTAGGACCGGATAAAATCCAAACTAACGCAGTGAGCTGGGCCGTCAAAGTGCCGACAGAGCCTTGTTTTATATCATGCAACAATAAAGATTCATACAAGTCCGTTCCGATGAGCAGGTGAATCGAGTGATTACTGAACGGATCAGGATCAGCGAGAGATAAATCACGTAAATGTGGCCAAGAATTTACGGTTTTAGTTCTTGAGCCTGCATAAGAAGTAATTTTTTGATACACGAAATCTGTCAATGGAAAATAGGGGCCTTGGCTGTGACAAGGCTCGAGTGTAAGTGAGACTCGAGATTTCGTTACGCCACTGTATCGCTCACCAAAGCAATGTACCTGAAGACTCGCGCGGTAACGTTTCGTGCGCATCGTTTGACACAAGGATTGCGATATCAAACTAACGGCGGAACCTTGATTTAATAACGCACGCACCTTAAAATTACGATCTTCGTTTGTACGGAGAATTACCCACGCAGTGGCTAATAATACGTTCGGCGGTTTTTTGATTGGCGCGTGAATCGTTTGAACAGCGGCGACCGAGATCTCGTTTTTTATTTCAGGTGGGGCTGAACTGCTCGTCTGAGATGTAAGCGATTTATTTTCTGAAATAGAACTTGCGTTGTTATTTTGTACAAGCGCGTTAGAATCGCGACGCAAGGGTGAGTGATGTGTTCGTTGGCACAAATTACATCGTTTTATACTTGAACAATTAATCGAGAAAGACCGACTTTTAACAATTAAAACAGCATTTGTGCGATTTAAGCAACTGAGTTCGCTGTTTGACCGATTTACGCTTAAAATCGTCGCATTGAACTAAACGGTGATTGCCAAACCAATTTAAACATTTATCGAAAGTCACGCTGTTTACAGACGCGCGACTAGAATTATAGTGATTAGAACCTTTACTTTTATGAGGCGAGATATTTTGATTTAATCTAGAGTGGTCGGTAAGACCGCGAATACGCAAAGTCATAAAATCACGAATTTCTTCGTAAGTCAGATAGGTACTTGATTTACCGCGTTGCAGATTCCACTCATTCCGTGTGCGTGGACTAAATTTTTAAGAAATGATATATAGACAACAGAAAAAAGGGCTATTTTCACGAACTTTGTCATATTATAGCTACAATATGTGACGTGCTGGAGAAGTTTTATTACAATCAAAATAAAGTATGTTGTTAGGACTTTCAACACTCAAAAGGAATTTTTGGTGTCGGTTATGGTTAATAAGATATCCATGGTTAAATATGGGGTGTATTGCAGAAGTTAGCTGTGACTTAGGTCATTGACGATTTACCAAATAGCTTTCAATTATATTTATTTAAACTTAAGAGTTTTCTGGATCGCTGAATACGAATTCAATGTTAAAATTGTCAAATTCATGTTGGAGCAATTTCGGAACCGGATTCGTGTTCAGCGTCCAAAAACCTATAAGAAACGACTATAAGTATCGTTCCGGTGTTCAAAAAAAGTCATTTTTTGTTGAACGGTGTTATCATATTCCTCTACAAGCAATTTCCATAGTAGCAACTTAATAGAAAAAAAATCTTTTTTATAGAAGAATGGAAAGGAATGAAAAGGAAAACTACTTACTACTTCGTTTCCGTTTTCCATTTTTATTTTTCTGGCTTTGGCAATCTATACAATTTGACGATGTTATTATATCTGAAATAATAATTTATTTTATAAATTTTTAAAATAATAAATTAAGAGTAATTATACAAAAACACCAAATTATACACAAACACCAAATATAAAAATGTAAATATTGAATTTTCTATTAATATTTTATATTATTTTTTATTAGATGTTTATATTATATTTATATATTATGTTAGCACCTCCGATCGCTGATGCGTCGGGTGGAGTTGCCAATTACGTGTAGGATACCTCGTGGGTGGCGCTCGTATTGCGAGGAGGCTCGCTGTAACACCGCAATGCTTTTCACTCTTTCACACCTTAAAACTCTCGCTCGTCACAAATTGCCTCTGTTCTCTCGTCTAATCGCTTACAAAATTCACAAGTCTTTCTATTGCGAGGTTCAATACTCAACTCAACTCTTAGACCGCGCACAGGAATGCTCGGGTGCCTTGCGCGGGGGGACCCCTGGTCAGCGTTGTTCCAGAAAAGGCGACATCGCCTGATCGCGCAAAAAGTTGTTTGTGCGGATTTTGGAAGCTTTGAGAAGCTTCCAAGTTCGAGCGGTCGACACCGTTCAAAATTCGTGTCCACGACTCAACATATTATTACATTTATATTATATTATTATTGTATTTATTTTACTATTATTATTATTATTATTGTATATTAACTTAAACATTACTTTAATTATTTATTCCATCATTGTTAAAACTAATTTTTCTTCTAAATTAGTTTACTTTTCGAGTTTCATATCCGATGCAGATTCATTGTTTGAATCCTGTGTACTTATATCCTGTATATTTCCTTGTACAGCTTTAAATATTGAGAGATTTT